>JADRCD010229483.1:0-13926 GCA_019843815.1 Montemys delectorum
TCAGCAGTTAAGAGCACTGGCTACTCTTCCAAAGGACATGGGGTTGATTCCTAGATGCCACATGGCCACTTACAACTATCTATAATTCCAGTTAGAGAGGATCAGACAATCTCTTAGACATGAAGGGTACAAAAATACAGATGCATACATACTTTAGAGCTTCTATTCTTATCATTAAACTCTGACCAAAAATTAGCTTTGAGAGGAAAGGGATTACTGGGCTTATACTCCCATAGCATGGTTCATCATTGAAGGAAGTCAGTACAGGGTCTCAAACAAGACAGAAGCCTGGAGTCAGGAGATCACTTAGAGATAATGGAGGGGTTCTGCTTACAGGCTGTCTATACATGGTTTGCTCAGCCTGCTTCTTTATAAATCCCAGGGCCACAAGCCCAGATGGAGCATCTCGCATATCAGGCTGTGCCATGTTCCATCAGTCACTAGGAAAATATTATACAGGCTGATACACAGCCTGATCTTACAGAGGCATTTCCTAAATTGATATTTCCTATACTCACATAAGTAAAGTTTGTTTCAAGTGCACAATAATCTAGCCAGCACAATACAAAATAAATAGTAAAATTCTGAAAAAAAAAATGTATTGTCCCCTGCTAGTATTATACTACAGCACACATTGTGCACATTCCTCACAGTAGAGAGCCCTGGTGATGGAGAAGGTACTTCTCAACCCAATATGCACTAGCACAATGACACATCCAATGAAGATGCAGATCTGATGAGCACCTGTGGGCTGAGGTCTGCATTCTGAGCGTGTACAGAGAGATGCAAATGACAGGGCATCAAGGGTCTGAGTTTGAGCAGCCAGTGGGTAGAATAATACATGAAGAACTCATAGACAAATATACACAAGGTATAAATAGGAAATTTAGCAATAAGTTCAATCACTGTGGGGATCTATACAGACCCAAGACTGTCTCAGAGGCTCCGTGAAAGGACAATGGGAACTTTAGTTCTCTGTCTTCATCCAGTAATAGACTTGACAGAGAGGGTACAGTGCCATGACAGAGTCATTGCTGCAGTTACAGGGGATCCGACACTTCTCCTGTGACTGGAGTTAATCTGCCCTAAGGCAGCTGTTTCTAAGATACCCTGTGTCAACATTGTGTGATTCATATCTTTGCATGGGCTCCTAGAGCAAAACCCACTTCCTCACTCCCAAGCCCCTTACCTGTGTCTCTAAAGGGTTCAGCCAGGTTTCTCCCCTCACTCATACCTCCATCCCACATTTCCATGGTCGCTGCCCATCTCTGTGTGTATTAATAAGCAGCCCCATTTGTTGTTCTCAGCCTCTTTCCCGCCTTCCTTCTCTTCTGTGCTCACAAATCTAACATCATCCATGTTTTCTCAAATGACCATATTGCATGCTGTAACATCACTGAATAATATCACAAATTAAGCAGTGAATTGAGGAGCATAACAGGGAGAAACTGTGTACCACAATTCCCTAAGTCTTTTACTTTTATGATGTCATTAAAAAGTTATTCACACTACAGACACTCACTTGTTAGCATATTAAGATGACCTCGAAATCACCAAAAAGGAGAATATAAAGAAAAATAGTATATCTGGGTTAAGGAATATAGATCTGTTTCATAACAGAAAAGAATAAAGAAAGCTGTTATTAAGTCAGACACACATAACTAATAAACAATTAATTTTGCTGTGTATAGGCTGACTGGTATGTCATACCTGTATTTTTTTTCCTAAAAAACGTATGACTAGATTTCATAGAAAAAATAAACAATATAAAAGATCACACTGGCATTTTCCCTCAGTATCCTACAAGATATCATAAGACAGAAAGATTCCCCATGCACATGGGTAAGTAGGATTAACAGTGAAAATGGATATCTTATCAAAAGCAATTTACAGATTCAATGCACTTCCCACGAAAATTCCCACACAATTCTTGACAGACAATGAAAGAACCATTCTCAATTTCATATTTTAAAAAAAGGTCCATGCTGCTGTACCCTCTCTACATTGTAAGGAACAAGGCAGCACACAATTCAGAGTTCATATACTGCTATAATATCCCTACAGATTAGCAACATTAACCAGGAAATGTTTATTTATTCTAGATATGGTTGAAAACTCATTGAAAATCCCAGTAGATAGGACAAGGTGGTGTGAAGTCCATGCTTCCTGAGAGTCCCCTGGAATGCCATAAGCCAGGCTCCGGCTCACTAATGCTTGGTTTGGCTGAAGAGTGACAATCTAAGCAAGATCACCTGAGACGGGGAGGGGCTATGCAAAAAGAAATCCAAACAAACACACAAAAAAACAAAAACACACCAAAAAACTGTGTGTAAGCTGTGAATGCAAAACTCTTAGCCAAGCAGTGGTGGTGCACGCCTTTAATCCCAGCACTTGGGAGGCAGAGGCAGGCGGATTTCTGAGTTCGAGGCCAGCCTGGTCTACAGAGTGAGTTCCAGGACAGCCAGGGCTACAAAGAGAAACCCTGTCTCAAAACAAAAACAAAACAAAAGATCCCAAAACTCTTGGAAGGAGTCTGTGTGTGCAGAGACTGATGGCTCATGTGGAGGTTCATTGAGGGGCAGAGCCTGGAATTCTGCAGGTTCAGGGATGGCTGTCTTACCTTAGGCTGGTTTTCCCTTCAGGGACAGTCCTTGCCTCACTCTGTAGTGGACCACATAACTTGTGACAATAGATACAAACCTCTCAGAATCTACTGACTTGGCAGAACATGAGCTGCCATCAGTCCAAAGCTGAGAATCTCATCAGTTGGTATCTTAGGTGAACAAAACATCTCCCATGTCTCACAGTACATGCCCCTATCAGACTCACACCAATGTATTTTAAACTTTCCTGGGCTAATGACATTTTGTTCTGTAAAACCATGAAACTGATTCCATGTTGGAGCATGGAATTTGGATTAAACTCAGTCTGTGTTCTCAGATCATGGCTACTCAACTGGCTCTGGACTAGACTATTCTCTTAACCCTTCACGAGGAAAACTTCATTTTGCATGAACGAGAACTTACTATGTGTAAATCTCAAGCCCCCAGTGTGCCACAGCTTTTGAAATTTATCTTACAGTCTCTCAAAGACAGTACAAAAACTTGGGAAATCCTTTCTAGAACTATTCAGGAAGCACCAGTGAACCAGAAAGCCACAATGAGGGACAGAGTACCTTTAGGAGAGTTTAGACATTGCTAATAATGTGAACAGACAGAAGTAAATCATGTGGTAAGAGTACAGAGCCTGGCCAATTAGCAGAGATCTTTCCCCCTCCCGTTTCAGACATTCCAGCCCCTCCCAGCGATCTTTCTCTCATCGCAGGAGTCACCTATCCTATCAGAAAAGCAGTCCAAATTTTTGGGAAAAAAAAAAACCAAAAAACAACAACAAAAAACCCCCCACATACTCAGATAAGATGATTAGGATATTGCTGCCTAGTGATTTTAATCTTAAGTGTAAAATCTACAATTATTTGGATTGTGCAAACACAGGTTCAAACCAATTCCAAGATTTTTCTGTTGCTACATAGCCTTATATTGTGATGACTCCAGTCACAGCGGTGCACATTACGAATTCCTACTCAACCTGAGGCATCCATAAATCTAACAATTCATTCCAAAAGAAAAGAAACTAACATCCCACATAACAGTCGCCCTCACAAGACCCTCTGTCCCTGAACACTAGGAACTTCGGGAAGTTCTGTAAGTCTTGAGACTCTGACTATAGTCACGTGAGCACAGGTCAGCTAGGCAGAGCAAAGTTGAGTGAGCCCCCTTCAGCATCTCGTCACGCGCAGTCAGCAGACCCAGCTTGCCCTTGCAATCCTCTTGATTCCAACATTCTCCCTGGTCAAACCTGCTCCGAGGGGCAGTGGCCCATCCCAGGTCAGCACAGCATCTCTAGATCAGCAGCTTCCACTGTCTCCCAACCAGCCTGAGTAAGCTCCCTCCGCGCCGATCCGCCACCCTGCACAGTCCCTCAGATCTGCAGGACGGCGCTGCTCCCTGCACTAACCTCCATGTCAGAGATCCAAACCCAGCGCTGAGCAGGACACTCGCTTAACTTTGGGGAGAAGCAAGGTTTAAGAACGAATCCGGAAGTTTGATACCCACAGCTCCTTCTGGTGACGTCATAATTGTTGGGACTACATTTCCCACAAGTCAGTGCAAAGAACTTCCGGGAACACACCGAAGGGGTTTTGTGCACTGCCTGGGTACCTGCCCTATGATGGACAAGTCAAATTAGAAAGAAGCAGTCTTTCGCATGTGGGCAGCCACAGGGCATTTTGGCTCTTTTAAAGTACTGTGGTCTCAGCACACGATGTTAGCCTGTGAGTTCGAGCCTTTCACAGTAATGTTTATCACATTTGCTAGTTATTTCTGCTAAAACATGATTTTTTTTTTCGAGACAGGGTTTCTCTGTATAGCCCTGGCTGTCCTGGAACTCACTCTGTAGACCAGGCTGGCCTCGAACTCAGAAATCCGCCTGCCTCTGCCTCCCAAATGCTAGGATCAAAGGCGTGCCCCACCACCGCAACGTGATTTTAAAGCTCAAATCTACTTATAAAATCATACTAACACGTGGGAAATCATGCTTTCATGGTCTGCTTTCCTTAAAATAAGGAAGCAAGAAGCTAATGTAAGGCTGAGCATTTCGTTTATATGCTTAATGAAACCATGCTTGGTGACCCTGCCTGACATGCAGCAGCATCTCAGGTGCTTAAGACAGAAGACTTGGAAATCAAAACTAGTCACCACCAGATGTTCTCTGAGCACAGGCTTTCCTCCTCCTCTTCTCTTCCAAGAGGAGGCGCAGAGCTCCTGGGAATCACACTGGTGTGTCTACTGACTCTTGGTACACTGCACTATAATTTGTGTAGCAAGATCAGCTAGCCGATTGCCTTTTGTCAAGGGCCCAGATTAATGTGTGCCCATAGATGACTTATGAAACACAGTTTCATAAAATAAAATAAATTTGTAATAAAAGTTGTAACTTAAATAAAAGTGAAGATAGGGTAGTTTTGTTTAGAGCCAGAGTTTTGTTACAATAGCTGGGAAAAGATTTAACTATATATTGTGAATCAGAGTAGAGATTAAAAGGACAGTCTTGTAACTTAGTAAAGGCAAAAATCACAGCGATTAGTACAGAAGTTTCAGAGGTTTCTTGAGTAAAAGTTTCACCATTAATGATAGTTACAGCCTTGCCTTTTGCAGATCAATCAGTAAAAACTAAAGCTGGGCAAGGGCTCAATGGGATACAGAAAGGGAAAGATAATCTGTGGAGTTTTCAAAAATTGTAACAAAGGATGACTGGGCAAATGGTGTAAACTCTAGCCTGTAAAGTTAATTCACACAGTCTGCCAATCTTCTGAATGTAAAAGAACTTCAGTCAGTTGTTCATTATTATAAGGCATTATAATGTTAGAAACATCTATACCCATTGTTTCCTTACTGCCCTTGTGCCCTTTGGAAATCACATTAGTCACCAGAGGAAGTATCAATTTTTCTAGGAGTCACAGGTAGATGGATCAACTCCAAGGTACCACCCTGCCACAACCCTCTTGTAGGTGTATGAACAGTAGCTAGTACTATAAACCCCATGGATCATCAAGTTCTATCCTCTGTAATTGTTGTTTATTAATAGCCTCTTCCATAGCTATTAATGTATTTCAGCTTCCTAAAGAAAAAAAAAAACAAGAAGACTGGGGGGGGGGGGGGAGGTGTGGAGTCACCTTTAAGGATGTCAAATAAAGGCTTAAGTGTCTCAGTGATTAGTTTAAGAAAAGGGCAAATCCAATTAATGCCCCCTACAGTTCTTTGAAAGTCAGTTATCAAGCTTTAAAGGTTGATGGGCCACAACATCTGAATAATTAACTCTCCGCAAAAGTTTTGCAACATTATGGCTGAGAAAGTGGAATACACCGTGAAAAAATATGGGCACCACATGTAGAATCTGCTTTGGAAACATGATGCAATTATAATTTTAGTTTGAACATATCACATGCTTTGCTCTGCACATTAGAGGAATACATGAATATGTGCATTTTAAAGAGCCCATATATCTCTCTGGGTCTTAAAGCACACAAAACGTGGAGTAAAGCACGGGGACTTGCACCCTGATCCACCTGACTCATTTTTACATAGATTCTGAAAAGAAGAGAACAATGGAAAGCAGACTTAGCGATAATTAGTAGGGCCACCAGACACCTTTCACATCCAAGTATGTCACTGATAAGTTACTACATTAGATAATGACTATGGAGGATACTAGGATAGACACCTGTGTAACAGAAAAGGACAATGTACTGAGAATCTGGGTTCCTTGGGCTTATTCCTTTCATACATGTTTGACTCCTGTTCAGTCCTTTCTAATTTCTTCTCATGGCCACTGACATATCTTGTAGATTGGTGATAAAGAAATATCATCACCCACCACAACTTCCATATCCAGAGACAACATGTCTAACACAGTAAGGTTCATATTCGAGTTGTAAAAACTAGTAACTCCTTCCCTCATATGAACATTAGGATACAACGAAAGATGCCTGGGGGGACAGAGAGAGAATTACACACCCAGGGCACCTGGACTTAAACCTGTGCAAGAAGAAGGGATCCCACACTAGCAGTTTGCTTTACTGGCTGTAGGTGGCAGTACTCATGTGAGGGACAGTGGAGGGAGTGGTTTTGTTCCAGTTAACTCTAAGAAGTATCTGCCAAGCAGTTGGGCCTCTGGTGGGGATACTACTGGAAGGAAGGCATGCCAGCTGCGACTTCAGAAAAGACACAGGGATGTAAACCACAGAACCCTGCATCAGTCAAGAACTGCACAAAGGAAATGAAGAAGTGATGGAGTCTCTGCTGAGATATGAAAAGAGCATCCTGGAAGAATCAGTGAAGACCAGAAGAAAGCATCATCAGCTCATGGCAGAATCTAACACAAACTGCTATCCAAAAGGAATGAACATTCGCTGCAAATATTTCACTGAGGGAGATCCTGAAGTAAGCCTAATTGGTATTTGCCTCTCTGAGGCTTGCCTCCATATATACATACATATATATATGAGGAAGTTTTCCTGATGAAACTAGAAGATGAGTGTAAGAAAACAGCAGATGTCCAGAAGATCTTATTTCCCCTTATATCTTTATTCTGTAATATGGCTTATATACAATTTACTCTGATAGGGTCTGTGACACACCAAGGACAATGGTGCTACTTGAGCCTTGGGTTGTCCTGCCATTCAAGGGAACATATATAAGACATTTAGCTCTAGCATTCTATTTCTCAAACCAGCTTTTTTTTTTTTTAAAAAAAATTATATATATACATATATATACATATATATATGTATAATTAAGCTACAGGATATTTGATCCCATTAAGAACCTGAGACTTTGTACTGGAAAAGCCTGGTCTGTGTGTGTGTGTGTGTGTGTGTGTGTGTGTGTGTGTGTGTGTGTGTTTTGATTTAACCCTAGCACATATCTTTAACCCAAGAGCTTTCAGTTTACTGTAAACAAGTAGTTGTGATGTGGTTCAGCTTATCCCAGGAGCCTTCTGTAAATAAGAGCTAAATAAAGTCAACAATAGGTCAAGAGCTGGAGCAAACAACCCTTGACAGGAAATGAACATAAGAAAACCCAGGAAAGAGAAAGGAGGGTCTTTGAGCTGAAGGCATTTGAGACATTATGGAAGAGGTTTTCCCTTCAGGGATGTTGGTGGAAGGTAGGAAGGTCAGATGTATGCTTTCTCTGCTTCTCTTAGCTAACAGACTTTCACCACAGTATATTCATTTGGAAAATCAAATGTTTGGGATTTGGTTTAAAAACAACATAATTAGACTTGACTTTTAATTTTATGTCATATTTTAAAAAGTTTATTTTAGGGCTGGAGAGGTGGCTCAGTGGTGAAGAGCACTGGCTACTTGCTCTTCCAGAAGTCCTGAGTTCAATTCCCAGCATAAACATGGTGACTCACTACCATCTGTAATGGGATCCAATGCCCTCTTCTGGTGTGTCTGAAGACAGCTACAGTGTACTCATATGAATGAAATAAATCTTTTTTTAACATTTATTTATATGTAAGTATGTGTAGGTAGCTGTCTTCAGATGCACCAGAAGAGGGCGTCAGATCTCTTTACGGATGGCTGTGAGCCACCATGTGGTTGCTAGGATTTCAACTCAGGCCCTTCAGAAGAGCAGTCAGTGCTCTTAACTGCTGAGCCATCTCTCCAGCCCGAAATAAATCTTTTTTAAAAAGTTTATTTTAAAGTTCTTTGAGGTTGGTGTTTTAGGCTGTACTTTAGTAGCATATACAGAAGGCTAAAGAATGAGAGATATATAAATTGGTCTTTTCCCCATCATTTCTGTAAATAAATTTCATTTGAACATAGCATGACTAAAAACATAATTTTGGACACATATGAGATATTTAATCATTTAAAGTTAACAACTCATAACTTTTAGGTTTTAATTGCTATTCTTTTAACAATTTATATTAGAAAACGCAAGTTTTAAATGGTGTTTTAGGCTCTGTATCAATAGTAAAGTCAGCACTGCAGTTAGAATATTTCATGATTGACAATCACATATCCACTAAACAAACACATCCCTTCTGCTGAGTGAATACTTGTGGCTTGCGTGCTTATTTTAATATGCTGCCAAGTTGGTATACTATGAAAAAGTCATACAAGAGGCACTGTTCTGAAATTAAAGGAAATAAGAGATGCTTTTTTCTGAAAACAAACATGACTTCATATGTTCTGTTAGCTTTTCCTAGGGAGAAAAACACTAATGCCCATTCAGCCAGGTTAGAACCAATGGAGAACATTTCACTAATGACCAACTTGATGAGAAATGTAAGTTTACGGAGCTCCCTTCACAGCTAGGGAAATGTTATTACAAGAGATTGGGTGACCCCACTAGGAAAAAATGACAGTCATCATATCACAGCCTAGATTTCAGAATCTGGGTACCTAAAGGGCCAAGTTACAATATGGTAACAGTTTCATTTCATATTTATAGTTAAGAAAGAAACTCATTCATCCATGCAAGATTCAAGGTTCAGCACATTTGCCCTGCTGCTCTCTCCCGGTAGTTGAGCAGGTACTAGTGGGATCACCCGGAAGAGAAAGCAAGACAGGGGATTCGAAGGAACGACAGCAAGACAAGGAGTCTGATCAAGCTGCAATTTCTAATTTTTCTCACTCAGTTTATATACGCTTACAAGCAGAAATAGGGAGAGGGGAGGGGACAGGGCTGCTTTGTCTTTGGGGAGTACAGATGATCTCAGGATCAGGAAACTGGCTAGGTAAAAAGTTCATGTCCCAGTCACAGGGCGGCAGGGACAGGATCCTCTCAGCCTCTGAGTGACAGTGGTGGATCAGCAACCCTCTTTTGGCCCTTCCCTGCAAGTGGAGAGCCTGCCTTCAGGGAGGCTTTAATTCAGGGACTCACCCATCTGCACCCGGGATTTACCAGAGGAGAGCTGATCTCCCAGAAGTACTGACACAGGCTTACAGACCCACAGGAGGAACAAGCTCTAGTCAGAGACAGCAACAACATCTAACACCAGAGATCAACAGATGGAGAAAGACAAATGCGAGAGTCCTACCAAAAGAAACCAAGACTACTTGGCTTCATCAGAACCTAGTACTCCCACCACAGCAAGTCTTGGATATATCAAAACATCAGAAATGTAAGATTTGGATCTAAAATCATATCACACGATGGTGCTAGAGGAATTTAAGAAGGACATGAATAACTCCCTTAAAGAAATACAGGAGAACACAGGTAAAGAGGTACAAGCCCTTAAAGAGGAAAGAAAAAAAAATCCCATAAAGAATTACAAGAGATTACAAGTAAACAAGTAGAAGCCCTTAAAGAGGAAACAGAAAAATCCCACAAGGGTATGCAGGAAGACACAAATGAACATGTGAAGGAATTGAGCAAAACCATCCAGGACCTAAAAATGGAAGTAGAAACAATTAAGAAATCACAAAGAGAAACAACTCTGGAGTTAGAAATCTTAGGAAAGAAGTCAGGAAACATAGATACAAGCATCATCAACGGAATACAAGACATAGAAGAGAGAATCTCAGGGGCAGAAGATATCATAGGCAATATTGACAAAACAGTCAATGAAAATGCAAAATGCAAAAAAATCCTAACCCAAAACATCCAGGAAATCCAGGACACAATGAGAAGACCAAATCTAAGGATAACAGGTATAGAAGAGAATGAAGACCTCCAACTTAAAGGGCCAGTAAATATCTTCAACAAAATTATAGAAGAAAACTTCGCTAACCTAAAGAAAGAGATGCCCATGAACATACAAGAAGCCTATAAAACTCCAAATAGACTGGACCAGAAAAGAAATTCCTCCCATCACATAATAGTCAAAACAACAAATGCACAAAACAAAGTATTCCTAAAAGCAGTAAGGGAAAAAGGTCAAGTAACCTATAAAGGCAGGCCTATCAGAATTGCACCAGACTTCTCACCAGAGACTATGAAAGCTAGAAGATCCTGGGCAGATGTCATATGGACCCTAAGAGAACACAAATGCCAGCCCAGACTACTATACCCAGCAAAACTCTCAATCACCATAGACGGAGTCAAAGCTAACTTTCTTTTAGTTTAGTTCCTGCCAATTAACATGTATATACTTTGCTGCTGACCCATTGTATTCCCAACAAAAGGCTATGTATCTGCACCTTTTTTGATGTATCTTGACCATTGTACTATCTGATTTTTTCAAACCCTTTTGTATCGACTATATAAACCTGACTCCATATTTGAAAAATACATTCAGATCCTACACTACTTGTGTTGAGTCTGTCTGTCACAGCCGAATCCCGTGGACACTTGGCCAGAACTCATAGTCCTGCGGTACAAGGGATCCCTGTAAGAAAACCCTAGTCCGTGGCATTTATTCATTTCTGAGATTAAACAACCATTGAGCACTGAATGCAGAGAGACAATGCATAAAGCAGAAAAACTAGAGACTTGTACTTTCTGTGAAGTGGAAATCCACAGAAGCAGAGTTCACAGATTTTGCCATCTTGCACTGCCCTGATGTGTTTTTATCAATGTGCTTTATCCATTCACCGAAATACATAAGGTACTTTCAACAAATAACTATAGGTAATGCATACTTCTAAGTAGCAACACAGAATATCAAATTGTCAAGTAGAAAGAAAAATTTTTAGATCCACAAAATTCTGAAAGCTTATTGGTGATCTGTTAAGCACATCATCCTAGATGCAGACAGTTTTGATCTTTTAATATTTATCCATGAAGGGCATGTGTTTTAAATCCTTATTACTGAGTATGTGATAAGAAACCCTTTAGAGGAGATCTTTGTCATTCACAAAGAACTCAGATGAAATGACTTTCATTAACATGTGGGTGAAATGGAGAAACTCGTGTGAGGTTCCTGTCTTATAATGGTTTCACACTTAGGCTCGTAGAAAATGTGCAATTTTATGAGAGATAGAAACAGTAAAAAGGCGTTACTGAACCACCCAGTGTGACTCCATTTTGCTTGAGTTCTATCCAACTGCTCACCCAAGCTAACCATTCCTGCTGAGAAAATATTGTCATATAGCCTCATCTGCAGTATTGCAAGATCTTATTTTACAGCATAAAACAAATAGTTTGAATCAATGGAAGAGAAACTTTCAAAATTTTAGGACCCTGGCCTGCCTCTGGTATTAATAATTGTTGGTTTGGGAAAGGGGCAAAACATAAGGCACAGAACAACAGCTGAGACAGCATACATTGAGCAGATTATTTGATCACTCATTCGCCATCTATAGAAATAATATAAGGTGACTTAACTGAAAAGTTTTATCCATTACTTTTTCAGCCAACATATTTACTCTTAGGAGACACATGAAAGAATTTCCCCAATTAAATTAAGGCCAGGTAATCCTGAAATGATCAATGTATTTTCTGACACTATGTATTTCCTGGTCCTCCAAGGAGATAGGTAAGTATATTTTGTCTAGTCTAGATTGAGGTAAAGGGGAAAAAAATCCTGTTATTCAAAGCATAATGGTTTGATAGTATGTGCATAGGTAATATTAATTCATCACATTACCTTCTGTGTAGTTTGGACTTCTTCTTCTTCTAATTTAGTTGATATTACACAGTATCTTCTAAGTTGAACAATTACCATCTTCATAACTCTAGCTGTGCTTGCTAAAAATAATCATGCCTGGGCATATA
Organism: Montemys delectorum; assembly: GCA_019843815.1. Taxonomy (NCBI): domain Eukaryota; kingdom Metazoa; phylum Chordata; class Mammalia; order Rodentia; family Muridae; genus Montemys; species Montemys delectorum. The sequence goes on from JADRCD010229483.1 coordinate 12,231, forward strand.
AGGTGTTAACAGTCCTTCCAAAAGGGGGATATAGGCAAGGTCGCTGAAGCCTCGACTGGGTATCTAGTCACTGCTTTCAGCTGGTTGAATGGAATGAAGCATTAATTGTGTGGGTTTTCAAGGCTTTCTGGAGGCAGTAGGGTATACAGGCCACAGCCAAAACACCTAAAACTGGGTTGTGGGATCAGCCTCTGCAGTCAGGAGAAAACTGTTATAAGTAAGGGGGCCTCATGAAAATAGATATTTCTTAACACCAATCTCTTCAAGAAGTTTTCTTAGGACAAATGGTAAATTTACTTCTTACATTATCATGTCTCCATTTGAAATTGCTTAATGAAGGGAGATATATGTAAAGGTTCAGATGCCTGGTCCAGAGCAAATGAGGAATCTCAGTTGATTCTTCCATTAGATACAGACTGAACTCCTGTTTTACACTTTCTCCTCTTGGTTGTTTACAAAGTTGATCCATTATCCAGTGCTACTAACATCTCCAAACCTCTTGCTTACATGTAAATTTTCTATCACAGGATTGGCGAAACCATTTTAAAAGGTTACAAAGAAATGATTTGAAGCTTTATCTCTAGTAAAATTATTAAATTATTTAAGTTAGATAAATTCTATTATTAAAGAAGCAAACAAAACTTTACAGCTTGAAGCCACGTGATAGAAGTTCTGACTATGTTACACAGGCTTTATGGAGGATGAGACTTAAAGATAGTGTACTTAAGGATCAAAATTCATTAAAGTGCCTAAAGTTCTGAAGGTCTATTCATATTAACAAAAATGAACTATCTAGTCACTTATGTCTTTGCTAATTTTGTTAAACTTTGGCCAGTTAAAGAAATTGAGTCACTTCAGGCTCCATATCCACACTGCTAGGAGTCTCAGCTAAAGAGATATGGATAATGGAACCTGATATGGCCAGGTAGGACCCCCAGTGGAGTGATAACACAAACTAACCCAGCACAAAACTTTTGACTCAAAATTTGTTCTGTCTACAAGAAATGCAGGAGAGACTGAGGGAATGGCCAACCAATGACTGGCCCAACTTGAGACCCAACACATGGGTAAGAACCAATCAACCCCTGACACTATTAGTAACACTTTGGTTATGCTTGCAGGATTTTTTCTGTCCAATCTCATTAGGGCAGTGGCAAGCCTGTGATTGGACAGGAAAAGGGAGGCAGGGGAAGAGTTTGGGGGACAGAGAGAGAAAGAGGTCACAGGAGAGGTGAGGGAGAAGAACCAGAATGGAGGTGCTCCAGAGAAATGGCATGAGACATTTTTCTGGTGTTTTTAAAAGGTTAGAAATATCAGGATAAGGCTTTTACTGTATTGGCATCTTGTAACTGAGTTTATATTGATACATAAATCTGATTGGTTAATAAAGCCTTGAGTTTTGATTTACTTGGTTACTGAAATGTGGGTCCACCAATGGCAGAGAGCTGGCGGCCTGTGGGGTGTATAGGATTTGTGTGGAAGAGGATCTCGAGGGACCCTGCCAGGACAATACCAGAGCAGGACCGGCCTGGAGGGGAGAGAGAGTTGGCAAGAGTGGCTGAAACCACTCCAAAGAGTCCATGGCCTTTCAGCGCCATTGTGGAGAGTTTCCAGGTCAATCTTTTTTAATATTTCTCGCACGCCCAACATAGGGCTGGGCACAAATCCACTAGTAATTTAAGTTGCTAGCCTGAGA
>JADRCD010229487.1:0-10924 GCA_019843815.1 Montemys delectorum
TATATATGCATGTGTATATATGTGTATATGATGCAGACAGATAAAATTTCTATATCAGATCATCTTATCAGGAATCAGTTTCTGAGAAAAGTTTTGAAAGGCCAGTGAGGGCTAGAAAATAGCCATGGTGAGAGGATCTGGCAAGATGGCTCAGTAGATAAGAATGTACACTGGGGGCTGGTGAGATGGCTCAGCGGGTAAGAGCACCGATTGCTCTTCGGAAGGTCCTGAGTTCAAATCCCAGCAACCACATGGTGGCTCACAACCACCTGCAATGAGATCTGACGCCCCCTTCCGGTGCGTTTGAAGACAGCTACAGTATACACATTTATAATAATAAATAAATCTTTAAAAAAAAAAAAACAAAACCATACACTGTTTTTGCAGAAGATCCAGGTTCAGTTCCTAGCACCGATATCAGGTGACTCACAACAACTGCCTGTTACTTTAGTTTCAGGGAATCTGTTGCCCTCTTCTGACCTCCTCGGGTCCATGATGCACATACTCTCACATAAAGACCTACACACAAATGTAAAGGTGTGTGTGTGCATGTGTGCGCATGCATGTGTGCAAGCACACACTGTTTAGAGAAAGGCAAGTTGGAATGTTGTCTTTTCTGTTCTTTCAGTGACCATATCCCCATATACATAAACATGCATATACATAAACATGCATATGTATACATGTGCACTACATAGCGCGTGCACACACGCATAACACACACACATGCATTCCAATGGTCAGGGAGATCGATTAGACCACATCTGACCTCCACCTTCTTCATTTTCTAGGAGTTAATTCTTTCTTTTTCCTCTATGCAGATGGCCCATTGCATTCCAATTCCTGGCTCAGTTAAGATTTTTATCTGTCTTTTTAGATTTAATAAAGCACCATTTATTCTGGCAAGTCTTCTCCTACCTCAGCGCCTACTCCCTTGTCTCCTTTGCCTGCCAGCCTCTTATTATGCCACACGCACTTGGCCATTATGCTATCACAGTGCAGGTTACTCTAGGGCACCCCTGCTCTCCTGCTCCTCTCCTCCCACCCACCTCTCTCCGCACACCTCCAGCACACAAGTGCTTAATAAATGCTTTCTGAGTTTAACAGGCTCGGGGTTAATGAGACCTGATTTCTCCAAGGCTTTATTTACAGGTGCTTTTCCCACTATAGTCTTGGAAGGCATTGAACCGAAAATGCATGGGAACAAGTCTCTTCCTGCAGTAAAGTACGTTTCAAAAACATTAATTAGAAAGGGACTTTGCTGTTAAAAAGAGAACAGATTGGAGGGCACAACGCCTTTCTCCCACACACCTAGTCAGTAAAATGCATATGGGTTTGCGCCTTGGATTCAAAGTCGTGAACTTGAAGCCCAGTTCCCCTAGGCATTGTGAGCACTGACTTACATTTCCTTTCCCATTTGCCTCACATCAATGACATCCAGAACAATACAGGGAAAAGACCCTGGAGTTGCCCTGGAGTTATCAGTGGCTACAGGGAACCAACCTGGAAGCTGGAGCAGTAGACCTGGGCCAAAAAAGAAAGTGCAGTTCAGGGGAGGTGTGACTTTATCACACTCACTTGTGGTCTGAACCTGGCTCCGAAGACACGCTATTCCATCCACGTTGATATTTCCCACAATCCCTCTGGTGGTTCTCCTTGAGGATGCCTAATTTGACTTACCTAGGATCTGTTTTGTTTTGTTTTGTTTTTAAAGATAGTTGTTTTTACTATTCTTCATTGTGCATAGGTGAGTATGTTTGCATTCGGGTATGTTCTGGGAACTGAACTCGAGTCCTCTTCAAGAGCAGTAAGTGTTCGTAACCATTCCTCCATACTCTAAGGTTTACGTTTGAATGTCTGCCCCAGCTGAGCAGCGTTCTCATTAAGTTAATCAATAAATGACATCATTTCTGAAATGAAAGGGCTCTGAAGTGACAGAGTTGGAACCTCTGGGGACACAGGATAAATCCTTGACCTTGAGCGGTACAGCAACAGTCGCTGTGGAACACACATCTGTCCATCCAACACTAAGCCAATGCTGTTGAGGACAATACTTATCCAGAGAACCTGATTTCTGCCTGTTTAAGGCAGGCTTCTGCCCTTTTTCTAGAACAGTGGTTCTCAACCTTCCTGATGCTGTGACACTTTAATACAGTTCCTCATGATGTGGTGACCCCTACCACCACCATAAAATCATTTTCATTGCTACTTCACAACTAATTTTGCTACTGTTAGTAAGGAGGCAGAAGCAGGAGGATTTCTGAGTTCAAAGCCAGCCTGGTCTACATAGCGAGGTCTACAGAGTACAGCCAGGGCTATACAGAGAAACCCTGTCTCAGAAAACGAAAAAAAAAAAATGTAAATATCTGTGCTTCCGATGATGTTAGGTGACCCTGTGAAAGGGTCATTCGGCTCTCAAAGGGATCACAACCCACAGGTTGAGACTGCTGCTCTAGAAAGTATAAGTGATAATTAACATCAGTGAATGAAGGATATGATAAGAATGAGCTGCTGTCCTGGTATATGCCTGTATCCCAGGACCCCGGAGGCTGAGGCAGGAGGATTGCAACAAAGAAAAAGCTTAGGAATGAAGAGTGTAGATCTGTAAGTAGAGCTTACCAGGCCTGCACAAGGCTCTGACCCCTTGATTGCTTTTCTGTTGTGATAGACACTGTCTTAGTCAGGGTTTCTATTCCTGCACAAACATCATGACCAAGAAGCAAGTTGGGGAGGAAAGGATTTATTTAGCTTACTTCCACATTGCTGTTGATCACCAGAGGAAGTCAGGACTGGAACTCAAGCAGGTCAGGAAGCAGGAGCTGAAGCAAAACTAACCTGTGAAAAAAGGGCTTGTCTGGTTTACAGCTTACAGTCCATCATGGAGGGAAGCCGAGGCAGGAACCAAAGCAGAGGCCACAGAAGAACACTGCTCGCTGGCTTGCTAGCCCTGGTAGTATTCAGACTGCTTTCTGAATCTTCGCAGGGCCATCTTCCTAGGGTGGCACTGTCCACGCTGTCTCACATCGATCATCATCGGTCAAGAAAATGTCCTTCAGACATACTCACACGAAGGAGGCAATCCCTCAGTTGAGGTTCCTTCTTCCAAGACGACTCTAGCTTCTGGCAAGTTGACAAAAAAACGAGCCATGACACTCAGGGTCAATCACCAGCACCACAGAGACCAGGAATGGTGGCTTGTGTCTACAATCCCACAATGCAGGAAGTGGAAGAAGGAGGACCAGAGGTTCAAGGCCATTCTTCAACTACATGGTAAGTTTGAGGCCAGGCTAGGCTAATGAGGCCCTGTCTCAAAATAAAACTTTTTTTTTTTAAATATAAAAAGATTAACAAAGGGCTGGAGAGATGGCTCAGCCATTAAGAGCACTGACTGCTCTTCCAGAGGTCCTGAGTTCAATTCCCAGCAACCACATGGTGGCTCACAACCATCTGTAATGGGGTCTGGTGCCCTCTTCTGGTATGTCTGAAGAGAGCAATGGTGGTATACTCATATGCATTAAACAAACAAACAAACAAATAAATCTTTAAAAAAAGAAAAAAAAAAGGTTAACATAGCATTCCTATAATCTCAATATTCAAGAGCTCAAAATCAGCTGGGCATGGTGGCACACATCTTTAATTCCAGCACTTGGGAAGCAGAGGCAGGTGGATTTCTGAGTTTGAGGCCAGCCTGGTCTACAAAGTGAGTTCCAGGACAGCCAGGGCTCCACAGAGAAACCCTGTCTCGAAAAACCAAAAAAGAAAGAAAAAAAAATAAAGAGCTCAAAATCAACCTGGGTTACATAGTGAGTTCCAGACCAAACACGCAACATATGAATAATGAGACCCTGACATAAACTTCACACATGTAAAGCATGTAGCTTTAAGCAGGATGTGGCTGCACACTCTATTAGTCTCAGAATATCGGAGGCAGAGGCAGAGGTAGGGAGAATCTCTGCAAATCTGAGGCCAGCCTGCTCTTTATAAAGAGCTCTATACATGCAACATAGTGAGACTCTGTCTCAAAAACAAAATAATTAACTAAATAAGACTCATGCACCCTGAGAGTCTTAAAATGATTTTGTCCTGTCTTTACTTTATTGATTGCATATGTGCATGGGTGTGTAGAGTTCAAAGGATAACTTTCCAGAATGGGTTATCTCTGCCTCTCAGGACTTTGGGATAATTTAGGTCAAGCTGAAGATGCCCCAGTGTTTAAAAAAAAAAAAAATCTGGTGGTCATATTTACACTGTTTGGCCTCTTCTAGAATGTTCATGCCTCCACCGCCCCCTTCCCCCACCAAAGTTAATGCTCCTTCGGTAAGTTCCATGAACTCTTCTCTGCTTGCTCTGTGAGGTAATGTGAAAACTCCCAAGCATCAAGACACAAAAACTTCCTTCTTCCCTCTGGTGCTTCCTCAGACCCTGGAGCAGCACAGACTGAGACAGTGTTTAAGAACTGAGAATGTAGTGGCTAAGAGACATTCTCTCTGTCTCTGCTGCTGTCTCTCTCTCTCTCTGTCTCTCTATCTCTCTTTCTTGCTCTCCTTCCTCCTCCCACCCTTCCCTCTCCCCTCCTCCTCCCTCTCCATCTCTCTCTGTCTTCCCATTAATATGTAATGAGGGAATCCATAATAAATTAATGACTCTAGGCACAGATGAACAACATGAACATAAGGGAAGAGAAATCAAGCAGACATCATCTGCCTCCTGATGGATGTGCCATTCCTCAAGTGCTCACCCTGCCTGTCAGCAAAAAGAGATGGTAACAAATCAAATGCCGCCTGGTTGAGTCTCTAGGTCTAACCATCAATTTCCTTGAAATACAGGGGAGTCTGCCAGGTAACACACAAAGTACCCTGAGAGAACCTATCCTGGGTGCCCTCTGGGACAAAGGCTTGGAGTCTCTCACCAGAGAAACCCTGAGAGAGTGTGAGAAGGAAACCACAAATATGAAAAAAAACACACAAAAAACATCAGCCAACTCACAATGTGTAGCTGTGTTTAGGCTTTGATTAAAAAGCACAAATGTTTAAATATATGATATTTGGAAAACAATTGGAAATGTTTGTAGTAAATTTGAATTTGTTATAAGGAAGTTGTTCATTGTTTATCTAGTATGATGGCACTGCTCTTATGGTTTTGGTTTTTGAGAGAGAGAGAGACTTGTATAGCCTGAGGGTCTACCAAGAACAAAAACAAAACAGAACCCAGAACAGATACATACCACACAAACACACACACACATATATATATACACATGCATATATATCATACTACACACATACCATACACACACCACATATATACATTATACAGCATACACACTACACACACACACTGCATACATACATCATACCATATACACACCACACACACACATATATATACATATATATGTATATATGTGTGTATATCTATATATCACCATACACATACACATACCATACACACACACCACACATATACATTATACCATATGCACACACAGATACTAAATACTACTCATACACACACACACACACACATACACACACACACACACACACACACACACACACGACACTAAAGAAGCCTATTATCAGTGGCTCACATTTGTCATCCAAATTTTACAGAGTGTTCAAGGCAGTACCATTACCTCAAGTTCAAGGCTAAGCTGCTCTATCTAGTTTCAGGACAACCCAGGCTATGGAGTAAGAAACTCTCTAAAATCAATACTAGCTGGTGATGTGGCTCCATGTATAAAAGCACTTGTGTGTAGATGAGGGCCTGAGTTTGAATTCTCAGAACTCATACAAACACTGGATGTCCAGTGTGAGCATCTGCAAACCTAGTGCCTGCCCCTGTAGGAAGATAGGAGGTGGAGACGGGAGAATCCCAAGACACTCAAGAACCATCTAGCCCGGCACACACAGCACAAGACAAGACAAAACAAAACAAAACCAAGAGACAGTGATTCAAAACAGGGCAGAGAGTAAGAAGCAGCACCAGGTGTCTCCTAACTTCCACACATGTGCCATGGCACAAAAACTCCCACATCCCCTATCTCTCTTTCCTCTTGTGGTGGTTTGAATAAGAATGGCCTCCTTAGGTTCATATATTTGAATGCTGAGTCATCAGGAGTGGCACTGCTTCGGAAGGATTAGGGGTGTGGCTTTGTTGGAGGAAGTGTGTCACTGGGGGTGGGCTTTGAGTTTCAGAAGCCCAAGCCAGGCCCATTGTCATTCCCATTTTCCTGCTGCCTGTGGATCTGTATGTAGAGCTCCAGCTACTTCTACAGAACCCTGTCTGCCTGCATGCCTCCATGTGTCCTGCTTACTGGCATGCCCCCCCTGGTTTGCTCATCTTGCTTTCTTATAGAACCCAGGGCCACCAACCCAGGGCTCACACTACCCACCATGGGCTGGGCTCTTCTCCATCAGTTACTAATTAAGAAAGTGCTCTACAGGCTTGCTTGCAGCCCAGTCTTAGGAAGGCATCTTCTCAGTCATGGGTCCCTTCCTCTCAGGTGACAGAGAGAGTAAGCCAGCACACCTGGGGAGGAGTGTCGGCTGTCTCTCTCCTTTGAAAGCTTGCTCGGTGCCTTCTGGTACCACGATAGGTAATCGTGGGGGAAGAGGCTTTCAGGTCAGACACAGCTCATGTCCTCTGGGCTGTTCTTGAAGTTCATGAAGTCTTTGGCAATAGTGACTTCTCTCTTTTACTTTTCCTTTCCTTTTTAAAATTCTGATGGTAAAGATTAAATCCAGTTCCTAGTCTAATATATAGTGGGCGAGTAAATGTTGTACTGTTGATCTAAATTCCCATTCTTCAATCACATTTCAATATATTTCTTTCTGTACTCTCTCTCTCCCTCTCCCTACTGTGTGTGTGTGTGTGGTGTGTGTATGTATGCACACGTGCATGCACACACACGTGCACATGAAGGAGAGAGTGATAGAGAGAGAGAGAGAGATTAGTTAGTGTTCTATTGCTATGAAGAGACACCATGACCAAGGCAACTCTTATGAAAGAAAGCATTTGATTGGGGCTGGCTTGCAGTTTCAGAGGTTTAGTGCGTTATCATGGCAGGACACACGGAGGCCTACAGGCAGACATGGTTCTGTAGCAATAGCTGGAGCTCTACATACAGATCCACAGGCAGCAGGAAAATGGGCCACAGTAGACATGTGGCTGACATACTGATGTTGACTATGCTGTGGGGCCTAATTCTATATATTAAAAATTCCCAGTAATGAAAGATGTCTTTAAATACAATCATCTATCTATCCATCCACTTGATTAGTGAGCCAACTCAACATCATGTCTTTACCCAGTGGAGAGATGGTCCACTGGCAGGAAAGCCTTGGGAGCCAAGTGAGTTTATTAATAGTGGGAGATGCTTTGAGATTTTAAGATTAAAGAAACCTATAAAACCACAAGGAGTCATTACCATATGAGAATTAAATAACACTAAATTGGAGGTCCAGATGTGAGTACCACTTACTTTTAACTTGGGACCTGTGGGAATGGCCTTACTGAGAAATGTCAACACGGGGTCAACGAGAGAGGATTGACTCCATGACATTCCTTCCTATATACGATGCCCTCTAGGACAGTGCAAATCAAAGGTACAATTATAGGAGGCATTAAAATTCTCATCTGAGTCCTATCCACCATTTGTCCTACGCAAGACTCATCTTCTGCTTCTTCTGTTCCATCTGCAAGTCCATGATAGACCAAAATGCACACGACGATGACCCTTCCGCTCAAGATGTCATGCATTCATTCAGCCATGCGTCTCCACAAACTGGGTATCTACTGTGTGCTAGGAATGCAAATACAACGAGAGCTCATGCTGGAGCAGCTTGCAGGCCAGTGTGGCTGTAAGATATCTAAAGAGCCAGGGGGTGTCGCTCAGTTGGTAGAATGCCTGCCTTGCATACAGGAAGCCCTTGATTACCACCATCACATAAACTGGGCATGATGGTGCTTACCGTAATACCAGCACCAGGGAGGTAGGGGGAATATACTCTGAAGTTCAAGGTCATCCTCAGCTAAATACTGGGTTACAGACCATAAAACCCTCAAAACAGTAACAACAGAACAAAGAAGTAACAGTAGCCAAGTGACCCACAGGAACTACTGAGATGGCTCAGTGGATAAAGGCACCAAAGTGAGACAACTTGAGCTCAATCTCAGGACCCACATAGTAGAAGGAGAGAACAGTCCTCTAACCCCCCCCCCACACACACACACACGGGCACATGCGTACCCACATAAACACATGCACACAAACAGAAACATAATTTAAAAATTTTAAAGATACCTAGGATTTTTTTTAGTACTTTTTAAAGATTTATTTGATTTTATATGTATGAATGCTTTGCCTGCATGTGCACTACATACATGTCTGGTGCCTAAAGAAGTGGTGAGCTTCCATGTAGGTGCAGGAAATAGAATCCTGGTCCTCTGAAAGAACAATAAGTGCTCTTAACCACTGAACCAACTCTCCAGCCCTTAAAAATATATCTAAATAATTATTTATGATGCAACTATATCCAATATGGACAAAGCGAAGTAGGGTCAGAATGAATCAAGCAACTGACCCCCTGCTTCTTGATGGATGAGGAGGTGAGATCAGCGGGAAAAGATGCTCATGTCAAGGGGCCAGTACAGCCCTGGCTGGGACATGGTCTGGAGACAAGGAACTTGTAGATGCTGTCCACACTGCACTGGGGACCATGATCTTTATCCTGGGAGCTCTTAGATGCTTTGCCTGTGACCATGTAAAATTATAAAGTCTTTCCACAGTGCTCGAAGTATCTGATAACCTGCTGAAAGCACACACTTGATTCCTTCATAAGGGTCACACCTAAAGTAAGTCATTCCCTTGTTGGTTGGTTTCACACAACTACAATAATTTGAGAAGGATCCTATTATGGTTTCAATATGAAATCACACACACTTAAACACAAACATACATACATACATGCATACATACATACATACACACACACACACACACACATGTGCGAGCATGTGCATACACAGACACCCATGCAGACACATATGCACACACACTCACACACGCACAGACACACGCACACACAGATGCACACTCATACATACACATGCACAGACACAGACACATGCACACACAGGTTTACCTTGGCCCTCGCTGCTGGTGTCATTCTGGGAAGCTCTAAAACTTTCAGGAGGTGGGGGTCTAGAGAAATCTTCAAGGGGACAAGCCATGCCTTCCTTGCCGTTGCTGTGGAACCCTGGGAACAGGGCCCTAACTCCCTTCCTCCTTTAAGTTGTTCTCTCAGGTAATCTGGCTGCAGCCCTAAAAAGGTCTGACTAACACAGAGCCTGAGGAAGGGAACAAAAGAGGACCCCTTACAGTTCGATCACACTAGCCCGCCTGCGTTTCCACTCTAAGCTCCGGACCCGCCATCTTTATAAGGGTCCCAAAGCTTTGAGCATGCTAGGCAAGTACTGTGCCCACAGAGCCACATCCCCAGCCCTCTTCAGACATCTTAATGCCATGGTGCCTTCCAGCTCCTCCAGCATGACAAACTTGAAGAGAGCTTGAGGTCAGAGGTCATCTCCTGAACTTGGGCACTAAGATTCTTACATACAGGAAAGGAGAAACATAGGCTCATCTGAAGGAGAGAGAGAGAAAGAGAGAGAGCTTCCCTCAACAGAGGGATGACAGGCCTGGGGCAGGGAGATGGCCACTGGGGTAGAATGGAGCATTTCCCACAAGAAGCCTTCTTTCCAGTTCTGGGGATGGGACCACAGGCCTTTACAACTTCCCACTCCAGACCCCTAGAGTAGTACTCCAAAGTCTCCACTCGTTGTGACTGCTAACTTGACTGGATCTCTAATCAACTGAGACACAGGCCTCTGGATGGGTTTGTTGGGCATTATAGAAAGGATCAACTGAGAGAGAAAGGCCGAGAGTAGGCAACCCCTTCCAGTCGTGACCCAGATATAAAGAATCTGAGGGAATTACACAGTTGCTCTTGCCTGCCCACCTCCGCTGACATCACAGCCCAATCTCTCTGAGTTTCCTAAATGAATTAAGGACCAGTGGCTCTCCCAGAAGCCTCCAGATTGTCAGTGCCAGATTGGGGCCACTGGGGCAGCTAACTCTATGGACTAAGCAGCTACTAGGTTCTGACTCTCTAATGCCGTAAATTGCTGTCGTTGAACTACCTGGACCTTCCCTGTAAGCCAATGTAATAAACTCCTTTCCATAATCTGTACTATTGGTTGTTCCTCTAGAGATCCCTGACTCACACACACACATTGCCCTATACCTGAAGGAGAACGTTCTGGCCACTCTGACTGGCTACTGTCTGAGTCACTCTAACAACATTTCTGATAGATAAACATCTTGAGGCAAAAGGTAAAGGGAGCGCCAGCCACACCCAGCAGGGGCAGCGGCAGCAGCTTCCTCCTCATGGGGAGGCCCTGGATGACCTGCTCCTAGGTAATGGCTTGCCAGACCACAGCCTGACCAAGATTGCCTGCTTGTCTGGCTGTGGGAACTCCAGGCTGATCTTTACAAAACATCAAAGATCTTATCAGCTTCCCAAAGATGGGTCTTAGGTCTCGAGACTTCTGTTCCTCCTGAGTTGATGCACTGAATAAAATTCATCTTCCCCCCTCTGTGCCGTTCCTCTCTCCCACAGGCTTTTTGAAGCAATCGGCTACGCATAGTCAGTTGGAACCCCAGAGACCAGGTTTTCCAAAACTCTACTGACACAGCAATGGATGGAGGAGGGACATGGAGCCTCAGCCATTGCAGCCCAGCTGAAGAAAATTCAGGTATACCATTCTAGCCCCAAACAGCCTCAGGACATTACCCTAGACAGGAGGACCTGCAGGTCCCTCCTTGCTACAGTCTTGAGGCATGGCAAAAAAAAGAAAAAAAAAA
>JADRCD010229489.1:0-10510 GCA_019843815.1 Montemys delectorum
ATTGCCTCCTGACTCCAATTCCTCTTTTTAAAAATAATGCATTGAATTCAGTTAGTTCTGCCCACAGGTATGAGGCCATCTGCTGAGCAGGGCCAACCTTCCAGTGACTATATATCTAAAAAAAAATGACATTCCCTTCCTTAGCAACCACCAATGGTGGCAGTTCAATCCACTAGCAGCTTCACAGGAAGTACTGGGGCTTATAAAGCCCCCCAGACCCATGTTAGAATGCTGACTGGCTTGTTCTTGTCCAGGCAACTAGAGCTCCTGCTAGGCCATCAATGGCTATATGGATTTTTCAAACAAGCTGAGTCTTAATTATCCCAACTCTCATTTTTCCTTCTGTCCTTCCATCTCTTTGAGAACAAGGAGAAGGGCTAGAAATTATCTAGGTCAAACTATTGTGAGTTGCAATGGTAAGACTGAGGTACTGAGACTGCATACGACTTTCTTAGTGACACTATGATACATTCATGTTAATATTTTATCCCCTATGCTTTCCCTCTTAGTTGGCTGGCTATGTACAAGATAGTATGTTGTGTATGACATATAACGCACATATAGTCTATAAATATTAACAGTGTTTAACAGTCTATTGGTGGCTTGTTATGAGTATTCTAGACTATTTTCCCTTTTCAATTTTGCTGATGAAAGATACAAAAAGTCACCTTTACCATTACAGGCTGTAATTTTAATTCTTTCAAACCTTATTTTTAGTGATGATTCTTAAACACTTTAGTTTCCCTTGTAGCTTACCACCCACCAGAGATAGCAGAAAATAAAGGATTCAGGGAGATGGCCAAATATGGACCTGTTTAGAAAGGTTCTTTGGAGTAACTCCAACCTGTTTTTGTCTGGTAATTGACAGTTCAGTTCACAGGTTAGCAGGCGGTAGCAGTTCGACCCACTAGCAACTTCACGGATACACCAATAGTCTAATTCAGTAAAATCAGGTTAGCAACATGGGCGACCCGACCTAGCAGAGACAGCCATGCCTTTTAGCCTCGGTTCAAGTCAGCAGGAGGGACCAAGAGGAACACCAGGAGAAGTTCTCAGCTGAGCTTCTCTTTGGGAAGTTGGCTGTCCTTCTCTCAGGGAAGCAAAGATCAGTGAAGACTTAAGACCCACAAGCGCTGCACAGCTAGCTGTACCAGCAAGCCAAGCTCTCTCTCTCTCTCTGTCATCTGTGGAGTCCTATTTATATTCTCCAAACATCCCTTGTCCTCCACATGCCTTGCCTCAGCACACGCATCCAATCCTTGGAAGTGGCAAGAAACTGCAGTACACCACCAGAAGTTTTTTGATGTGTTTCTCTATATGGAGTCTCAACAAATGTAGCTCAACTATGTAATGTAAGGTGGACCAACACATGCATGTTGTTAGCAAAGAATCCTTTATCCTGTACCCTTTCAGAGGACCCTTTAGCAGAGCATCCTTTTACCTGTTTCTGCTTTAGCTTTAGCTAAATGTTCCTTCATGAGTCTGCCTTAGCCTTTCACCTGTGCCTACTTCAGGGAAACCCTCCTCCTTTACATGGTTGACCCAACAAAACACCATCCAATTGACTTTCCGGAAGAACCCTTACACGTTTCCACCTCAACAGGCCACTACATTTTTCTTTATTTAATATTGCTCAGAAAGATTACCTTGAACACAAATGTTACTGGTTAAACACAGAATAAGGTAAAAAACAGAAAAATAGTTAATTAAACTACATATCATGAATGTTACAAATGTGTAGGGAGCCTAGGTCCAGCCCCTGGCTGATCTTTGGTTGGTGGTTCAGTCTCTGTGAGCCCCCATGGACCCAGGTTAGTTGGCTCTGAAGGTCTTCTTGTGCTGTCCTTGACCACTCCAGCTCCTTCAATCCTATCCTACCATTCTTCCAAGAGATTCCCTTGACTTTGCCTGATGGTTAGCTGTAGGTCTCTGTATCCTGTCTGCAAGCATAGCAGAGTATCAGTAATACTGTCAGGGATTGGCTATCTCCCATGGGATGGATGGATCTCAAGTTGGGCCAGTCATTTGTTGGCCATTCCCTCAATCTCTGCTCCATCTGTATCCCTCTGCATCTTGTAGGCAGGACAAATTTGGGTCAAAGGCTTTGTGGATGGGTTGTTGTCCCCCTCCTTCCTTCCTAGCCTGGTCAGTGTTCTATTATTGTGAAGAAACCATGGCAAATCTTATAAAAGAAAGTATTTTATTTGGGGCTTGCTTACAGTTTCAGAGGTTTAGTCCATTGTCATTATGGCAGAGAGCATGGCAGCATCTAGGGAGAGGTGCTGGAAAAGTAGCTGAGAGTTCTATACCTGAACCTATAGACTGCTAGAAGCCACTAGGCTTGGCTTAGGTTTTTGAAACCTCAAAGCCCACCCTCATGACACACTTCTCTCAACAAGGCCACACTTCCTAATCCTTTCAAATATTGCCACTTCCTAAGCATTTAAAAATATGACCTTATTGGGGGGGGGGCATTCTTCAAACCACGACACTTAATACATAAAAATACCATTTAAGAAAAAGAGTGAGAAAGGGATGAGCAACATTCTTAATAGTGTTTTGCAAATTTTGACGTGAAAAAGTACCATTTTTGTATGTTATATAAAATTCAAATCCTTAGACCACAACTTTTGTCAACTTGAAATTAAGCCCAGCTTTGTAGAGTCTTTACAAAAATGTTGTGCCTTTTCCCTTTTGGAAACGTCACAGACTTTAAGGAGCAGGACATCAAACAAGGACGGTGGAGAACTCTGGTCCAGACAAAATAAAGGAGACAATGGCCAAGAAGCTGAAAGCTACTCAAAGATTATTCCTTACATTTATAACTACTAAAGCTTCTATAGTGTTTATGAAGCTGCAACATGTATTATTTAAGACCCTCAGATTTGTAAATTAGGTAAGAATGCTATGTGTTCTCATGGATTTTAGGTGGAATGTCTAGGATGTGGTCAGTAATTTTGTAAGATATAATGTAGTTTTCAGATTAGTTAAGTCATATGATTTAGCTGAGTCACAAGAGACAAGAAAACTGAGAAAGAACCCTGCCCCCTCAATTTTGTCTCAGTGTACAGACATTTAGGGTATAAAAAGTTGTTCTCATTCCTCTCTTGCTGGTGGAATTGCAATTTGGTACAACCACTCTGGAAATCAGTCTGAAGGTTCCTCAGAAAACTGGAAATAGACCTACCTGAAGACTCAGCTATACCACTCTTGGGCATAGATCTAAATGATGCCCCATCATACCTCAGGGGCACGTGCTCCATTAGGTTCATAGCAGCGTTACCTGTGATAGCCAGAAGCTGGAAACAACTCAGATGTCCCACAATGGAAAAATGGATACAGAAAAATGTGGTTCATTTACACAATGGAATATTATTTAGCTATTAAGAATGATGGCATCTTGAGTTTTGTGGGCAAATGTAGAGAACTAGAAAATATCATCTTGAGTGAGATAACTCAGACCCAAAAGGACATGCATGGTATGTAGTCACTAATGATTGGATATTAACCAAAAAAAGGTGCGATCCACAGTAGTCAAGGTTAACAAGCTGAAAGGCCCAGGTGAGGGTACTTCAATCCCACTTGAGAGGGAGAAGAAAACAATCATGGGAGGTGGAGAGGAGGGAGGGTCTAGGGTGGGACAGGGGAGAGGAAGGGGGAAAGAGGAACATGATAAGGTATTTGGGCAGGGGGAGATATGAGAGAAGCCCTGAGGGCCTGCAGAATGAATGTAAATATGTAACCTGGAGGGGGAAGGTAGTGGGATCCTCTAGAATGTACCAGAGACCTGGGATGTGAGAAACTCTCTGGACTCAAAGGGGGTGGGAGACCTTAGATGAAATGTCCGATAGTGGAGAGAGGGAACTTGTAGAATCTACCTCTAGTATAAAGACAGGGTATCAAGTGGAAGAATGAGGTTGCCATCCCACAGCCAAAAACTCTGACCCAGAATTGTTCCTCTCTAAAAGAACTGCAGGGACAAAAACAGAGAAGAGCCTGAGGAAAAGGAGGTCCAGTGATGGCCCAACTTGGGATTCATCTCAAGGGGAGGCTCCCAGGCCTGATACTATTACTGGTGATATGATGAGAGGCCCAACAAGCAACTGACTGAGACAGATGCAGCTATTTACACCCAACCTTTGGATTGAAGTCGGGGACCCCTGTGGTTGAATTAGGGAAAGGCTGGAAGAAGCTGAGGAGCTTCTTCCATAGGAAGACTCCATAGGAAGACCACCAGTCTCAACTAACCCGGACCTCCCAAGATCTCTTAGGCAGTGAGCCACCAACCAGGCAGTTTACACTAGTTGGTATGAGTCCCTCAATACATTTACAGATGAGGGCTGCCTGGTCTGGCAACAGTGGGAGAAGAAGAGCCTAACCCTTGAGAGACTTGAAGTCCCAGGGAGTGGGGAGGCCAGGTGGCGAGGGCCACATCCTCTTGGAGACAGGAGGAGGAGGGATGGGATGAGGAACTGTGAGAGAGCAGAGCTGGGGGAGCAGTGACTGGACTGTGGGGAAAAAAAAGTAAAAAAAAAAAGTTGTTCTCAGAACAAGTTAATTTCAAAGGAAGGAATTTTTATGCATTCAAAAATGCAAGAAATAATTAAACCATGTTCATTTCAAATTCAGCCCTGAAGAAAAATGAGGAGATAATGACACTGGTAAGTTGTAATATTTAAGAAATATGGTTCTTATTGTAATGAATTTGGCTATAAGTTTTGCTCTATTTTTCATTACCACCAACTGTATTTTATCTTGCAGAACTAAATAAAAGACAAATTTCAGCTGTTTATGTGTTTAAGAGTCTATAGCAGCTAAGGAAATCTTTTAAGAAACAATACAGGCATATACATTATAAAAAGAATCAGAAACGAAGCTGAAATGTAGTTACTCAAAAAATCAGAACATTTTAAATATTTAACAGTCAGTGCACTATGTCGTCTGGTAGTTTAATAGGAAATTTCCAGCTAACCTATGATATAGAAGTAAATGAAGAAAACCATATGGGTGTCTCCTTTGCGTTGTCCAGGGAAACCCAGAGTCCTGATTCATCACAGTGTTAGGACACATGCTTCTGTCTCAGCACTTCTCCAGGACCAGCCTACCAGAGCATAACATATCCATCTGCATCTCCCCATTTCACTAGCTTGAGGGCTGCCAGCGCTTTCCTGTTGAGCTTTCTTCTAGCTGATGTTTTATCCCTTGTTCTGCTGTGGACAACTCGCAGGCTGCAGCCCTCACTCTACACATGTACTGGCACCTGGGAATAGTTGTTGATGGTCGTATTTGTGGAGATGAATTCCAGAAAGCTGGCAAGACAGGATTTGGGGTTTGGCTCTCAACATTTACCTCTGGTGGCCTTTGCTATTTCATCTTCTATGCTGTGGGTGTCTGCAAAACTGTTGCCATGATGTGAAAGCTTTGGAGGCATTTCTATCATGTCTTTGAAGTCCATAGTGTGAGTCTTTGCTCTGTCTTGCTATTCAGTTCACAACAAAGAGGCAATAATGAATAATAAGTTCAATGGTGCAGAGATCCTCTCCCAATCACCTGGATACTTTTAGAACTTAATTGCTGCAAGATATTTGAGAGGAATTAAACAAGACCAAGTTCTTTATTGTGGTGAGTTGGCTTGCTCTCTCCCAGCTCACAAAACCCACAGTATAGACAGATACGGCATATGTCACTGTCAATATAGCATAATACCTCTGCATCTGCCTAAAAACAATGGACAGAGATAACAACTGTTAATACACAAAGACCACTGAACATTGGAAGTGTTTAAGCTTTGAAAACTTCCCTTAATGATTAGTTGATACCAGCTACTGATGATCACTTGTCCGGGGAAAAGCTAAGTCTAGAGGTGTCGGGGCCTCACAGTACTGATCTTAAAATCCTGGGAGGGAAAGCCAGAGATTCTTCTGACTTTAAAGAAACTGCATTTACAGTGAGGGAGTCCTCGACTATGCCTGCTTGTCTTAAAATAAACTCCCCATAAGCATAAAACTAAAAGTAATGAACTCCCATCCTTCTGTGCCTTCTGTGGGAATGGCAATTAGAGAACCCAAAGCTGAATAAGAGTGTCTGTGTGGTTTTTTTTTTAAATGATTGAACTACTTATCTCAACGAATCAGGAGGAGAAAAAAAATCAAGGCAGCAGGCAAGCCTCCAGAGAAGACAATACCTTTGAGAAAAAAGAGAAGTATTTGAATGTTATGATGGAAAATACAATTAAATCGAGCTGCCTGTTGTCAAGGAGACAGAAAGTTGAAGTGATTCACAGGCCTGATGATGGGATGAGAAAGAGCAACTGAATGACAAGATAAGCAAGATGGAGAATGGCAGAGCATTCAGTTCCTTTTAGAAGGCATATCAGAGAGAGATTGCTTTTTTTTTTTTCCTTAAGGGAACAATGGAGATGTCTGAGAACTTACTGGCTCCCCGCCTCCATCCCAACTAAAATGACTGATATAGAATTTTTTTTTTTATTAAGTAACTTGATAGTGACAATTTTTGTGAAATCACTGCCTTTAAATGTCTTTAATGGGGTGGGGGAAATACAGAAGAATATGCTTTTCTAAACAAGCAATTCTGTTTTGATGAAAAGTTTTTTTTTTAATTTTTATTTTATTTTTTATTGATCATTCCATTCATTTACATCTCAAATGATATCCCCCCTTCCAGGTTACCCCTCCACAACTCTCCCACCCTATATCAGCCCTTCCCTCCCTTTTGCCTCTATGAGGGTGTTTCCCCACCCACGCACAACTCCTGCTCCATGGCTGCAGCATCCCCCTACGCTGGGGCATCAAACTTCCACAGGATGGAAGGCATCCCCTCCCATTAATGTTAGACAAAGCCATCCTCTGCTACATAAGTATTTGGAGCTCTGAAGCCCTCCCCGTACTCTCCCCTTGGTTGGTGATCTAGTACCTGGGAGCACTGGGTGGTTCGGCCAGCCAACATTGTTCTTCCTATGGGATTGATTGCAATACCCCCTTGTTCCTCCAGTCCTTCTGCCAGCTCACCCACCAGGGTCCCTGAGCTCCGTCTGATGGTTGGAACCAAGCATCTTCATCTGGATTGGTCAGTTGCTAGCAGAACCTTCCAGGGAACAGCCACACCAAGTTTCTGGCAGCAAGCGCCTCTTGGCAACAGCAAAAGTGTCGGGTTTGGTGTCTGCAGACGGGATGGATCCCCCGGTGGGGTGGTCCTTGGATGGTCTTTCCTTCAGTCCCTGCTTTTTTTTTTTTTTTTTTTGTCCTTATCTTTCTTTTAGACAGGAACATTTCTGGATTAAAAACTTTGAGATGGGTAGGTGGCCCAATCCCTTGACTGGGGGCTGTGCCTGTCTACTGGAGGTAGTCTCTACAGGTTCCCTCTCCCCTCTGCTGCGTATTTCAGCTAACGTCATCCCCATTTGGTCATGGGAGTCTTTCACTTTCCTGGCATCTGGGACCCTCCAGTGTCTACCCCCAGTTGCTAATTCCCTACTGCTACATATTTTTATTTGATTTTCGGACCCTCTGTACCTCCCTCCCATCCACTTCAGTATCTGATCCTGCCTGCTTTTCCCTCCCCCTCCCCTCTCCATCCCAGGTCCTCCCTCCCTTCACCTCCTGTGGTCATCCTGTTTCCCCATCTATGCAGAACTGGAGCATCCACACCCTGGTCTTCCTTCTTCCTAAGCTCCGTTATGGTCTCTGAGTTGTATCATGGGCATTGTTAGCTTTTGGGCTAAGATCCACTTATCAGTGAATAAATACCATTTGTGTTCTTTTGTGTCTGGGTTACCTCACTCAGGATGATATTTTCTAGTTCCACTCATTTGCCTAAAAATTTCACGAAGTCAGTGTTTTTAGTAGCTGAATAGTATTCCATTGTGTAAATGTACCACATTTTCTGTATCTATTCTTCTGTTGAGGGACATCTGGGTTGTTTCCAGTTTCTGGCTATTATAAATAAGGCTGCTATAATCATAGAAAAGCATGTGTCCTTGTTATATATTGGAGCATCTTTTGAGTATAAGCCTAGTAGTGAACTTAGAGCACGAGCCTAAGCAGAGTATTCTGCTCTGGAAACTTTCTCCAATGCCCGTGTTCGAGGCTCTTTCCCACTTTCCCTTCTATTAGATTCAGAATATCTGGTTTTATGTGGAGATTTTTGGTCTACTTGGATTTGAGCTTTGTACAAGGAGAGAAAAATGGATCAATTTGCATCTTTCTACATGCCCCCTGGCAGTTGAACCAGCACCATTTGTTGAAAATGCTGTCTTTTATCCACTGGATGGTTTAGCTACTTTGCCAAAGATCAAGTGACCATAGGTGTGTCTTCAATTCTATTCTACTGATCTACCTGCCTGTCTCTGTATTAATACCATTTATTTTTTTTATCACTATTGCTCGGTAGTACAGCTTGAGGTCAGGGATGGTGATTCCCTGAGATGTTCTTTTATTGTTAAGAGTAGTTTTCACTATCCTGGCTTTTTTTGTTATTTCAAATGAATTTGAGAATTGCTCTTTCTAACTCTGTGAAGAGTTGATTTAGAATTTTGATGGGAATTGCATTGAATCTGTAGATTGCTTTTGGTAAGAGGGTCATTTTAATTATATTAATCCTGCTGATCCATGATCATGGGAGATCTTTCCATCTTCTGAGGTCTTCTTCAATTTTTTCTTCAGGGACCTGAAGTTCTTGTCATACAGATCCTTCATTTGTTTGGTTAGAATCACACCAACATATTTTAAATTATTTGCGACTATTGTGAAGGGTGATGTTTCACTAATTTCTTTCTCAGGCCACGTATCCTTTGAGTAGAGGATTTGTTAGAGTTAATTTTATATTCAGCCACTTTGCTGAAGTTGTTTATCAGCAATAGAAGTTCTCTGGTGGAATTTTTGGGGTCACTTATGTGTACTATCATATCATCTGCAAATAGTGATATTTTGACTTCTTCCTTTCCAATTTGTATCCCTTTGATCTCCTTTTGTTGTCTAATTGCTCTGGCTAGACCTTTGAGTATTATACTGAATACATAGGGAGAGAATGGGCAGCCTTGTCTTGTCCCTGATTTTAATGAGATTGTTTTGAGTTTCTCCCCATTTAGTTTGATATTGGCTATTGGTTTGCTATATATTGCTGTTATTATGTTTAGGTATGGACCTTGAATTCCTGACCCCTGCAATACTTGTAACATGAAGGGATGTTGTATTTTGTCAAAGGCTTTTTCAGCACCTAATGAGATGATTATGTGGTTTTTGTTTTTGTTTTTTTGTTCTTTGAGTTTGTTTATATAGTAGTGGATTGCATTGATGGATTTCCATATATTGAACCATCTCTGCATTCCTGTGATGAAGTCTACTTGATCATGGTGAATGATCATTTTGGTATGTTCTTGGATTTAGTTTTTGAGAATTTAATCGAGTATTTTCACATTTTTATTCTTAAGGGACATTGGACTGAAGTTCTCTTTCTTTGTTGGGTTTTTGTGTGGGTTAGGTATCAGTGTAACTGTGGCTTCATGGTAGTACATGCGTGTAGGATTTACTGAAGGAGGTAAGGCAAGAGGATCACGAGTTCGAGGCCAGCCTGGGCTAAACATTTGATTAGAATTCTTAACCCATGACTTCTTTGGAGAAAATCGAATTGAAGATGCAGCAGTGAAACACACTGCTGGAATGTGTTTCTGTGACTTTGGGTGGTGTAAGGGTTGGATTTTTAACATCCCTGTTATATTCTTCAAGTCTATTCTGTCATACTAGGTAAATGCAATCTAGTGCTTGGATGTTGAACAGTGACTATCATCTCTATTGCACTGGGCAAATGAGCAACACTGAGAAAGGTAGTTAAACACACACACACAAACATACATCTTCTGCAAGGGAATGAGTCAAGGGGAGCAGATGTAAAGTTCACTACCCATCTACATATGATAAATGCTTCATAAGCAACATAAGGGACAGATAACAGTGTTCTTGCATTTACCTCTTCCCTGTGCTGTTACAATGCCCTTATGCTAAATATCTTTATATTTATCCAGGTGTAAGCAATACACCATAAACTGTATGTTCAATTTACATAATGAAGAACTTTCACCTATAAAAACACTGGGAACATCATAATCAGGATATATACAGATATACATGTATATCTGTATATATCTGTATATATATATAGTGTGTGTGTGTGTGTGTGTGTGTGTGTGTTTGTGTGTGTGTGTGCGCATGCATGCTCACATGTGGAGGCCGCGGGGCAATATCATATCTCCTGAAACTAGAGTAACAAGCACTTGTGAGCCACCTGACCTTGATGTGCGAACCAAACTCAAATACTCAGGAAAAGCAGGCATGAGTTTCAGCCACTGTGCAGTCTCTCCAACTCTGGGGGTATATTTTGAATTTTCCTTCTTGTATTTATTTCAACTGCTCCCTGATTGGCCTTCTGTGCACTTGCAGATGTGCTTTCTATCAGTAAAACTGAGCTCACACAATCTGATAATTGTCATAAATCC
>JADRCD010229490.1:0-10888 GCA_019843815.1 Montemys delectorum
GAATAAAAATTAAATAAATTTTAAGCTAAGAGTGGTGGCATACAATTTTAATCCCAGCATTTGGGAAGCAGAGGCAGGTACCTCTATGTGCGTTCCAGGCCAGCCTGGTCTACATAGGGAGTTCCAAGCCAGACTGGACTACATAGAGCACTCCAGGCCAGCCAGAGCTATATAATGAAACTTTGGCTCTAAATTAATAAATAAGATACATTTTAAAAAAAAAATCCCAGCAGCCAACATCTCCTAGGTTCTTCTTCGTTAAAGCTAGATTGAACAAATTGCTAAGTGAGGTTAATTCAGAGATCCATTGTATACCCCAAACTGATGGCTCCAGACCCATACTCCACTACCCATGGGTCATACATAGGAGGTATTGTCTGCACTATTAACCTTGGCTGCGGTCTTAGTCATTGTTCTATTGCTGTGAAGAGACGCCATGACCACAGCAACTCTTACAAAGGAAAACATTTAATTGTGGGCTTGCTTACAGTTTCAGAGGCTTGGTCTGTTATCATGGTGAGGAGGTTGGTGGCAGACATGACAGCTTGGTGATGGAGAAATAGCTGAGAAATCCCTGTTGCACAGGCAAAGAGAGACAATGGGCTGGCATGGACTTTTGAAACCTCAAAGCCCACTGCCAGTGACTTGCCTCCTACAAGGCCACACCTCCTAATCCTTCCATGAGGGCTGAGGACCACGCATGCAAATATGACCCTATAGGGACCCTGCTTATTCAAACCACCACAGCTGCCCAGCTCTAGCAGAGTTAGGTGAATATTACTTTGCTGATCACAGTTCCGATTTGACCTAGTGGATCATTTTCCTACTCACCACGGAGTGTCGGAAACTCGATTCTGTTTTAGCTGAAGTATTCATGAACCTTCTGCATTCGGGGTGCAGGGCAGAAGGGACCCAGCAAACAAACCTCTCTGCTTTCCTAGGAGGGAATGTGAAAGAGAGAGAGGCTGCCAAGAGAAGAGGACTGACCTAGCAACAGACAACAAACCCGGCCTCTGATGTCCCAAAGGTAAGCACTGCCCGTGTCGCCTTTGCTGGGGAAAATCCCAGTAATTCTGAGTTTAGCAGCACCTCTCATAAGCTTGAAAACACAGGAGGAACCTCTAGAGGAAGTTAAGAACTTTGTTTTAGAAACAGAAACTTTCATCTGAGGGAGGATGATCCTCTTGGCTGTGGCCTCTTTTGGATTTAAGGACATGCCATAAGGAACTTTTCCTTATCTCTAGACAATATGATACATGCCTGTATTCTCATACTCAAAGTTGAGATAGCAGGATTGCTTTGGGTTTGGGGCCAATCTGGGCTACACAAATATACTAGACCAGTTGGGACTACATAGTGCAACCCTATCTCAAAATACAAACCCAGAATTTCCATGATTATTTCTCCACCACCGCTCCCTTCAGGGTTATTTGTTTGTTTGTTTGTTTTTTCGAGACAGGGTTTCTCTGTGTAGCTCCGGCTGTCCTGGAACTCACTCTGTAGACCAGGCTGGCCTCAAACTCAGAAATCTGCCTGTCTCTGCCTCCCAAGTGCTGGGAATAAAGGCGTGCGCCACCACTGCCGGACTCCCTTCAGGGTTATTACAACCAGGAGAGAAAAACAGGATCATTCTTGTTTGGATTCCCCCACCCCTACCCGTCAAGGAGTGGTAGACTATTGCAGATGGGGAGGATCTGGGAAGAAAACGCAGGAAGAAGTGGCTCATCTTTCTGAAGGCTGACTTTGTATAAGATCTTAAATATAGCAGGACCAAGGTCAACATTTTTTTTTTGTTAAAGATTTATTTATTTATTTTATGTATATGAGTACACACTGTAGTTGTACAGATAGTTGTGAGCCTTCATCTGGTTGTTAGGAATTGACTTTAGGACCTCTGCTTGCTCTGGTCAACCCCACTCACTCAGTCCCTGCTTGTTCCAGCCCAAAGATTTATTTGTTATTATAAATGAGTACACTGTAGCTGTCTTCAGACACACCAGAAGAGGGCGTCAGATCTCATTACAGGTGGTTGTGAGCTACCATGTGGTTGCTGGGATTTGAACTCAGAACCTTCGGAAGAGCAGTTGGTGCTCTTACCTGCTGAGCCATCTCACCAACCCGACCAAGGTCAACATTAACCAATAGATTCACATCTTACCTTCTTTTCTCTACTCTACTCCTGACCCTATTTGGGTCAAATGAAATAGTAAGATACAAAAAGAAAAAAAATCTACACCAGGCAGTGGTGGCGCAGGCCTTTAATCCTAGCACTTAGGCAGAGGTGGGTAGATTTCTGAGTTCAAGGCCAGCCTGGTCTACAGAGTGAGTTCCAGGACAGCCAGGGCTACACAGAGAAACCCTGTCTCGCAAAACCAGAAAAAAAAAAAAGTCTACAATAGAACCTCTTTTGGGAAAAAAAATTTTGAGTGTGCCATTTTTAATCCTGTATCTGTCAAGGAAATCCACTTTTTTTTTTTTTTTTTTCTTGAGGCGGAATTTCTTTTTGTAAGTCTCAGGCTAGCCACAAACTCTAGGTGAACCTCCCGCCTCTGCTTCCTGATGCTGGACTGCAGGTGTGAGCCTGCATCCCCTTCAAGAAAAACTACTTTTGTCTGGTTTGGTAACTCACACTTGGAATTCAAGCATTCCAGAGACTAGAGTAGGATTCCTGGAAATAGGAGGCCAGCCTGTACTGTATAGTGAGTTCAAGGCCAGCAAAAAGATAGATAGCAAAGCCCTGATATAATTTTTTTTAAAAAAAGTTGTTTTTGTTAGGCCTTAGGCAGTCCAAATAACAGAAGCATTTCTGTCAGATAAAAGGCAGCATTCCCCCGGGGAACTTGTGAAACTGGTTCCCATCCGCCAAAAGACATGATTTTTCTTACCTCTGGAACACATGGCTGTCTGTGGCACCTATCAGCATAGCATGGCTAGCCTCCAGGCTTTCTCAGTATCACAAGTACCTGTTACCTGTTTCAATGTCCACAGCAGCATCTTAGCCCTTCCCTCCTCTGGTCTCCATCTCTTGCTATCTTGCTCTCTCAACTAGTCACTCCCACTCTCCCTCTCTCCTGGCTAGCCCTGGCCATGTCTGGTCTGCTGGCCATGCTCAGTCTACTTTTTTCTTTCTTCACTCTAGACTCTTCCAGATGCCTCTGCCTATCCTTGATCTCATATCTGTAATAAAAGCTTGAACCATGTCCTAGAGTAGCCCTGTCCCAGTTTCTTTACTGTGCCTAAAGTTTTCATTTTGTCTTATCCTGAGATAGGCTGTTACACTGTAGCACATACTGGCCTGGAACTTGTATTGTAAAGCTCACTTATGTCCTCTTTCCTCTGCCTTTGGAATGCCTGATTAAAGGCATGGCCACCCAGGTCTGGCTTCCAATGATTTCCTGACTTTTTATTTTTCACTTGAAAATTTATTTAGATCTGAGTGTGGTGGCTCACATGTGCAATCTTAGAATTTAGCTGGCTGAGATAGGTATATTACCACAAGTTCGAGGCCAGCCTGGACTACAAGATACATTCTAGTGTGATAGCTTTTCCCAAAATAGCAACAGCAAAAATATTTATTTAGCTGGGCGCCTTTAATCCCAGCAGTTGGGAGGCAGAGGCAGAAGGATTTTTGAGTTTGAGGCCAGCCTGGTCTACAGAGTGCGTTCCAGGACAGCCAGGGATACACAGAGAAACCCTGTCTTGAAAAACAAAAACAAAAACAAAAACAAAAAAAAATTATTTAATTTTGTACCTAAATACGTTAGGTCCTATAAAACCTACATCTCTGCACATGAAAATAAGAGCTGAGGATATTATTATTTTTTACTTTTAGGGAGAGAAGAAAGAAAGTCATGAGCCTCTGAGCGAGAAGTCTTAGTGGGTAAATGAGAAGGTCTTTGACTCCAGGTCCAAGAATTCCAGGGTGAGGAGAAGGCAGATGGAGGGGATTCCGTGTGTTCTGGGGTCTGGACTTGGCAGGGCTTCCATCTCTCTGTGTGTTTCCCTCACTTCCACGACTCTGACCCTGCCTGATTCAGAATCTCTACTTGTGGCCCTTCTGTGGTCTCTTCGTCACAAAGCAAACATTCCACTGTCTCCAGTTCTTTCCATCTCACTTACTGTCGTTTCAGTTAGCTTCCCTGACGTGTTTTCAACTGCAGAGATCTTGCTCTTGGTAACTCCTAAATTCCAGTCCCACAAAATGGTGTACCTCCCGAGCATTTGAGTAAGTACCTTTAATTTTGTTTGTTTGTTTGTTTGTTTTAAGAAGGGTGTCTCTGCCTTGAACTCACTTTGAAGACTAGGCTCTTCCTCAAAGATCTACCTACCTCTTGTCTCCACATTGTTAGGATTAAAGGCAAGTGCCATCAGCCAGGAGGTGGCAGCTAATTCCTTTCATCCCAGCATTCGGAAGCTGGGATGAAGAGGAAGACAGATCTCTGTGAGTTCAAAGCCAACCTGGTGTAGAGTTAGTTCTAGGATAGCATCTACACAGAGAAGCCCTGTCTTGGGTGGGGGAGGAATGTGTGCCATCTGTAGCAACAGTTCTAGGGGATCTAGCATCATTTTCTGACCTCCAGCTTGTTTGGTTTGGTTTGGTTTTACCTAGATAGTTTCTCTCTGTAGCCTTGGTTATCCTGGAACTCACTCTGTAGACCAGGCTGGCCTTGAATTCACAGAGACCCACCTGCCTCTGCTTCCCAAGTGTTGGGATTGAAGGTCTGGGCCTCACCTTGTTTTTGTTTGGGATAAGGTCTGTCTCTTTATGTATTCCTGGCTGTTCCAGAACTCACTATGTAGACCAGGCTAACCTCAAACTTACAGAGATTCACCTGCCGTGGCTACCCCAAACTAAACCAGTTATTGTCATAGAAATATCAGTTATTTCTGAAATGAAGAGTTTATCTAACAGCAACGTAATATTTTTCTTTCAGCTTTATAAATTGTAGTCTCACAATTTCATCATTTATCAGCTCCTTACACCTTCCCATCCACTATCACTTTGTGTTTTGGTTTGATTTGGTTTTAGAGGGGAAAGATATCTTCCAGTGCTTACATAGGGTGAGGATCTTAACACCCTTCCATGCAGAAGTGGTCTGGAGGTTCCAACCTTAACTTATGTTTTCTGTGCAATGAATGAATTCACAGAAACTAAATAACTGCATTTTCAGTTTGTTCATTTGTTGGTTGGTTGGTTTTTCCAGACAGGGTTTCTCTGCATAACCCTAGCTGTCCTGGAACTCACTCTGTAGACCAGGATAGCCTCGAACTCAGAAATCCGCCTGCCTCTGCCTCCCAAGTGCTGGGATTAAAGACATGCGCCACCACTGCCCAGCTTCAGTTATTTTTTTTAAGATTAATTTTATTTATTTTATGTGTATGAGTACACTGTAGCTGTACAGATGGTTGTAAGCCATCATGCGTGTGTCTGCTAGGAATTGAACTCAGGACCTGTGTGGGCCCTGCTTGCTTCTGCCTGCAATTCACTGTAGCTGTCTTCAGACACACCAGAAGAGGGCGTCAGATCTCATTATGGGTGGTTATGAGCTACCATGTGGTTGCTAGGATCCGAACTCAGGACCTTCAGAAGAGCAGTCAGTGCTCTTACCCGCTGAGCCATCTCGCCAGCCCAGTTATTATTTTTTTTTTTTTTTAATTTTCAGTATCTTAAGCAGGTAAAACTTGCTCTTTCATGGCTGACAACCAGGTCCTCCTTCAAAGCAAGCTGACCAACACTTGCCTCTTCTCATTAGAGTCTGAGGCTCTGATGAGCAGGCAGCCTTAATGAGCTAGCCTGGGGAAAACAAAACCTGAGCAAATGGAAGCTTGAATTTAGGCAGATGCATAACTGTAATTTTATTTCTTTTTTTTTTTCTTATATAATCTAGGCAAAATCTACCAGTAAGCTTCTTATCTTAAAGTTCTGTTAGAGTAACAATTGAAGCAGGGACCTTAGGTTAACTTATCCCCATATGATTTAATATTTTCTGAGTAAGCTTATTAAGAAATTCATTTTAGCCAGGCAGTGGTGGCGCACACCTTTAATCCCAGCACTCGGGAGGCAGAGGCAGGTGGATTTCTGAGTTCGAGGCCAGCCTGGTCTACAGAGTGAGTTCCAGGACAGCCAGGGCTACATGGAGAAACAATGTCTCGAAAAAAAAAAATTCATTTTAGGGGCTGGGGATTTAGCTCAGTGGTAGAGCACTTGCCTAGCAAGTGCAAGGCCCTGGGTTCGGTCCTCAGCTCTGAAAAAAAGGAAAAGAAAAAAAGAAAAAATTCATTTTAATGATTGTTAAAGCTTGCAGTATTACAGGATGTCTCCCTGGTTTTCTCCTAGCTAGTATTTATATACTATTCCTTTAGGTATACCTAGTATTTTCAACCTTCCTCTGTCATTAACAATTTTTTTTTTTTTTTTGTATTTTTGATACAGGGTTTCTCTGTGTAGCCCTGGCTGTCCTGGAACTCACTCTGTAGACTAGGCTGGCCTCGAACTCAGAAATCCGCCTGCCTCTGCCTCCCAGGTGCTGGGATTAAAGGCGTGCGCCACCACCGCCCGGCGTCATTAACAATTTTTTTAGATTATTTTATTTTATGTGTATGAGTGTTTTACCTCGATATCTGTATGTGTACCCCATTCATGCCTGGTGCCAGTGGAGGTCAGAAGATGTCAGATCCCCTAGAACTGTAGTTATAGATAGTTGTGAGCCACTATGTGGGTTCTGGGAATCAAGCACGTGTCCTCTGCAAGAGCAGCCAGTACTCTTAACTGCTGAGCCATCTCTCCAGCCCCAACCT
Source organism: Montemys delectorum (assembly GCA_019843815.1). Classification (NCBI taxonomy): domain Eukaryota; kingdom Metazoa; phylum Chordata; class Mammalia; order Rodentia; family Muridae; genus Montemys; species Montemys delectorum. The sequence goes on from JADRCD010229490.1 coordinate 6,799, forward strand.
TCCCATGTCTTTAGCTATAATTGTTTTTCTTAAAAATAGAGCCTTTTTATGTACCCCAGCTTGAAGTTGCAACTCTCCTGCCTCAGACACTTTTACAGTACTGAGACTGCATCTATACAATGTCACTATGTCTGGTCATAGGTGAATCTTTCCTCCTCTCCTTTCCCCATGTGCCTTTATTCAGCAGACAGCTGAGCCAGATGTGGTGACGCATGCCTGTTAAGACTAACACTGTGACGGCCTGGGCAGGAAGACTGCAAGCTTGGTGCCAGTTTGAATAACATAGTGAGTTCAAGTCTGGCTTGAGTTACATACCACGACTGAGTCTCAAAACAAAGCAAAAACAGCACACAGCTGGGACAGGAGCATGTCACTCCTCTACAGGACCCCCGTTCAGTTCCCAGGACCCATGCAGGTGGCTCACAGCCACCAGTAAGGAAATCCAATGCCCTCTTCTGGTCTCCTTGGGCATCTACACATGTGCACATAAACACACACAAATAAAAATACAATTTTTAAAAAGTTTTTAAAAAAATACAATTAAAAAAAAAAGTACATAACTGCTCTTAATTTGTGTGTGTGTGTGTGTGTGTGTGTGTGTGTGTGTGTGTGTGTATACACATATTGTGTCATCCAGAACTCCCCCTACAGGGAAGTACAGGCAGTTGTGAGCCACCTGACACAGGACATGGATACAGATTCAAACTCAGGCCTTAATGGAGGAGCAGGCGCCCTTAGCCAGTGAACCATCTCTCTAGCTCCTGCCTTCGCTTTGCTTTGCTTTGTTTTGGTCTGATACCCAACATTCCTCTATATTGGGACGACTTTCCTTCCTGTGACTCTTTGAAAGACAAACCCTCATTCCTGCTCTAGAAGGAAGAAGGCTAGAGACGCCAGCATTCCCTCTACAAGTCTGGCAGGGAAGACGCTGGTTCACGACCTGGCCTTGACCAGTGTAATGCCCTCCCCAGAAGGGAACATGGATGGTGCGGGGTGACACAGTTTATAACTCGGGCTTGGCAGCAGCAATAGAAATATGAAATGGTGGCAGCCATGCCTCCTGCTGTCACTACCCTGACCAGACCCTTCCTGCTCAAACCGGGCTATGCTGCTCACCCGGGTCATTCCAAGTTTAGTATGTGCATTCTGTATGTTAACTCATTCCTCCACAGAGGAATGCTGTCTCAAAAGACTAAATGAAAAAAAGAAAAAGAAAGGAAAGAACAAGATATAGATAAAGCCAGATGCAGTGACACACACCTTTAATCTCAGTACTCAGAAGGCAGAGGCAGGTGGATCTCTGTGAATTCAAGGTCAACTTGGTCTGTATAGAGAATTCTAGGATATCCAGGGTTATATAGAGAGACTCTGGTTTTTTCTTAAAAAAAAAAAACCACTAGAGGATAAATATAAAAAATAAAAATAAATAGAAAACTAAATAATAAAACAGGAAGAAAGTTAGGTCGAATGTGGAGAGCCTTGGAGCCTCATTGAGATTGGAAGCAGTCAGTGATTGCTGACCGATCTTGATCAAAGGCTCATCAATTCACACGTACTAAGATCACTTTGTGGTTTGGAGGAGAATCAGAGCATCTTTAGGAAATCAGTGTATTTATAGAGTTTGGCATCTGATTCCCGGAGTACCATGGTAGCAGAGTACTTAAAGAGATTAGATTGCCAGTACAGGACTTACTACTTTGTATGGCAATCTCAAAACTAATGAGAACTAGGTTTTCGGAGTGAGGAATCATCGCAATTTAGATCACAAGGGAAGCACATACTTGCTTGGAAAGATCACATTAGAAAGGATGCTGTGTATGTGTGGCTGGCCTCTGTACAGAGGTGGAGCAGACATTTACCCTGCCAGCTTCATCTTCTGACCATCAGGAGGAGCTCCAGGACAGCTTTCTCTCAAACTCTTAGACTCCATTTCCTTTTGGCGAGCTAAGATAGTAATAATTCAGTCCTCTTCATACTGTTCAAAGCTTAATTCAGCACCTCACAATCTGAAAGTGTCAATTAGGATTTGGCTGTCCATTTTTTTTTCTTTCTTTTTTTCTCTGTAACAGGGTTTCTCTATGTAGCCCTGGCTGACCTGGAACTTGCTCTGTAGACCAAGCTGGTCTCTATCGGCCTGTCTCTGCCTCCTGAGTGCTGGGATTAAAGGTGTGTACCACCACTGCTCAGCTTCCGTTTTGTTTTAGTGCTTGGTGGTTGTTATTTTTGTTCTTGTTTTTAAGATTTGAAAAAGTGTCAGGTGAGGCTGGAGAGATGACTCAGTGGTTAGGAGCACTGACTGCTCTTCCAGAAGTCCTGGGTTCAATTCCCAGCAGCCACATGATGACTCACAGTCATCTGTAATGGAATCTGACTCCCTCTTCTGGTGTGTGTAAAGACAGAACACTCATATAAAATAAATAAGAATTTTTTTAAAGTGGGAGGCAGTGGTTGCACACGCCTTTAATCCCAGCACTTGGGAGACAGAGGCAGGTGGATTTCTGAGTTCGAGGCCAGCCTGGTCTACAGAGTGAGTTCCAGGACAGCCAGGGCTACACAGAGAAACCCTGTCTCGAAAAACCAAAACCAACCAACCAAACAAACAAACAAACAAAGCATTAACATGTGTGTTTGTGCCATGCACATGCGTGTACACCTGCATAAGTACCCACCACAGAGCTTATGTGGAGGTCAGAGGACAACTTTTGTTTCTCCTTCATGTGGAGGATTGCATTCCAGACGCTAAGTCTGCAGATCAGTGCCTTTCCCTGCTGACCCACCTTACCACCCTGATTTTTGTTATCCTTGTTTACTTTTTGTTTAGTTTATTGCTCAAATGGAAAGACATGCTAACTTCTTGTACTATCAGGGGATAGAATGGAGAGTTTATAACTATCTGTTTTGGTGTTTTGAGACAGGATGTCATGTAGCCCCAGCTGGTCTCAAGCTCATAAGGGTGACTCTTGACTCTCATGAAGGCTCCAGAGACAGAGTTTTGTCTCTTTTTTTTAAAGATTTATTTATTTATTTAATGTAGATGAGTGTTCTATCTTCATGTACAACTGCATGCAAGAAGAGGGCATCAGATTACATTTATAGATGGTTGTGAGCCACCATGTGGTTGCTGGGAGTTGAGCTCAGGTCCTCTGGAAGAGCAGCCACTGCTCTCAACCTCTGAGCCATCTCTCCAGCCCTACAGAGTTTCTCAAATAAGCCTTTAACTTTACCTATATGTGACCAGAAAGCTGGTTAACCCTCTCCCGTACTGTCCGTTGGCACTTGCTTGTCTCCAGGTCCTAGCAGTTTCCGTTTCTGGTAGAGGTCTTTGATCCATTTGGAATTAGTGATTTGGGTCTAAATACATTCTCCTGCATGTGGACATCCAGGTTTCCCAACAGCATTGGCTAGAGGTGCTTTCTTTTTCTCAGCTTATATTTTTAGAATCTTTGTCAAATATTAAGTGGCTGAAGTTTTGTGTACTCATGTTTAGGTCTTGGATTTTGCTCCCTTGGTCTGCATGTCTGTTTTTGTGCCTCTACCAGACTGTTTTATTTCTCTGGCTCTGTAATATATCTTGAGAACAGGGATTAAAATTCTTCTAGCATTGGTTTCTGCTCAGGACTGCCTCTCAAGTGCTGGGATTAAAGGTGTGTGCCACCACTGCCTGGCTTGCTTCAAGCTTTTCAACGTTTAAGATTGTCTTAGTCAGGGTTTCCATTCCTGCACAAACATCATGACCAAGAAGCAAGTTGGGGAGGGAAGGGTTTATTTGGCTTATTTCTACATTGCTGTTGATTACAAGGAAGTCAGGACTGGAACTCAAGCAGGTCAGGAAGCAGGAGCTGATGCAGAGGCCATGGAGGGATGTTCCTTACTGCCTTGCTTTTTTTGGCTTGCTCAGCCTGCTCTCTTATAGAATTCAAGACTTCCAGCCCAGGGATGGCACCACCCACAAGGGGCCCTACCCCCTTGGTCACTAATTGAGAAAATGCCCCACAGCTGGATCTCATGGAGGCATTTCCCCAACTGAAACTCCTTTCTTTGTGATAACTCCAGCCTGTGTCAAGTTGACACACAAAACTAGCCAGTACAA
>JADRCD010229491.1:0-12490 GCA_019843815.1 Montemys delectorum
AAAAAAAAAACTACCAATGACCATGTCCTCAGAATCAAGTGATTTGTCCCTCCAGAATGAGAGGAGAATCCATTATCAATAGTCCCTCAGTAAGAGGTGACACTTGAAGTTCATTGACCCTATGCTGGATCAGTTTCTGGCTTGACCCTATGCAGGTCTTATAACAAGTAACCACAGACACTTGTTAGTTCATGAGTATACTAGCTATGCCATTTCCAGCAGACAGCCTTTCACAGACTTCCTCCCATCTACCAGCCCTCATATTCCTTCTGCCTCCTCCTCTGATTTGTTTCCTGGGCCTTGGTGACGATGACAATAATATAGCTGCTCCCTCTAGGGCTGAGCATCCCTTATTGTCAGGACTCTGATCAGTTCTGACTCTGTTGACTGATGCCGACTGCATAAAGAAGCTTCTGAGGTTTGTCAGTCAGTGCTGGGAGCTGAGCAGATGGTGGAGGTTTGGGCAGAATCTCTTCTTTCATATCTTTATAAGAGATGAGAAATGCTCTTCACATGTCGCATTCGGATCACTTTAAGGAAAATAATGTGCCCCAGGGCCAATGTCTGCAGTTGTGAGGCTTGGAATTTAACAAGCTGCCCTTCCTGGAGAACTTGATGAAAGATGGAAACCTCAGCGGGAAAATCTGTGTAAAATAATCCTGTACCATGAGGACATGCTGAGAGGCACTATTTTTAAGGTTTCTATAATTGTAATTTCATGGAATAATTATATATGATTCTGTAACCCAAACAGAGAAAACGTAGCCACCTAGAATGTCATTAATTAATTAGCTACAGATTTGATCAGCTGTCCTCTTGAAGAATTTTAAAACATTTATAAGGCCATAATTAAAATTGTACTGTTTATTTTTGTACTGATCATCCAAGATGCATAATCCTTTTTAGAATCTATGATTAAAACCCATCTGCCTTCTTTTCATGTTATCCAAAAACAGCAGAGATTTTTTTGTTTTCTCTATATCAGACTGTGTGCTGGAATTACAGGGGGATAATTCTACTCAGTGATTATTTGGTAAGGGTACGGGTAGTCATCAGTGTGAGCATGTCTTGAACAGAGTATATTTTATTATATTTTGCTACTAATTATAAAATTAGTTCATAACATTGTTATTTCTGCTGACATATTTTCCAATGGAGAAAGGTTTTTATTTGCTAGTATCTTTGGCTTTTATAGATAAAATAAAATGATTTTGTTTGTGTATTTATTTATGGTATATGTGCATGCACATGTGTCTGTCAGCGTCAACGTGTGTGTGTGTGTGTGTGTGTGTGTGTGTGTGTGTGTGTGTATACAGATGCACATTTGCTTTTGTATTTATGTCTCTCTGTGTGTGCTCACATGTGGGATCTTGTAGTCAACTCAAGGTGTTTTCCTCAGTAACTTTCTCAGCTTGATTTTTGAAAGTCTTTTACCTAGCCCAGGACACATTGATTTGGAATCCTCCCTAGTTAAGCTTACCTCCCTAGTACTAAGATTCAAGGTGTGTACACTCACTATGTCCATGGCCTTTTAAAATGTGGGTGCTAAGTGTCTAAACTGAGGTCAGAGTAGCAAGCACTTTACTCATTGAGTTAGCTTCCCATCCTCATCTCTTTATATTTTTAAATTAATCCTGATGCGACTTTCAAGAAGTGAGAAGTCTCACAGCATTTCTTCACTATTACCCAATGCAGAGAGGTCAGGGAGAACACAGGGACAGGGCATCTTGGAGCAATGAGTTCTTTGGATCATAAACACAGTTGAAAGGGCTTTAGAGAGCTTTTCAGAATTGTCTAGAAATGGGCCATTTTTAAACTGATAATTAGAAGATTATCTTCAGGCTAGTATTTTCTTTTATTAATTTTAAGCCCCAGGGAGCTTTTGAATGGTTGAGTAGACCTATTAGTGAGCTTTCTAATGTCTTGGTTATTAGATTTTTTTTTTAATTAAAGAGACAATGGAGAAGTCCACTGACCAAATCTGTATTAGTTCTCCCATATGTTTCCAAGCCACAAACATTCCTTGATTAGGTTGGCTTTCAATCAGTAAAAAATGACCATTCTTAGAAAGTATGGATAAAGTCATGAGGGAATGCACCTCCCTAGTGAAATCGTAGTCTACCCTGTCTGGATAGCATTCTGGAGCTCAGTGCAAAATGGAGGACTCCCTTTTCTTAACTGCGCTTCCTCTTTTCAACCTGATCTGGAGTGCCCATTCCATACTCTACCTGAGGAATGCCATATAATCCCTGGAGAAATTACAGGTTCACTTTCCTGGAATGCTTCTCCATGCAAATGGGTATGCCCAGCCTCAGCCAATAAAAGAAAAACCCCTTCTTCCTCCCCAAGGTGATCGTGTGTGTGTGTGTGTGTGTGTGTGTGTGTGTGTGTGTGTGTGTATCCCTGGTTCACCCCAAATAAAATGTACACATACAAGCCCACCCTGAATAAAGGTATGTGCATAAGCTAAGATCATCTCAGAGAGCTGTTTCATTGAAGATGTGTCAGAAAAGGCCTTGACCTAAAAGAGATGTAACACTAAGATCCTTGGAGAAGGCTCATCCCCCAAGGGCATCTGGACATCCTCAGAGAGAGAGAAGACATGGAGAAGGAACCACAGCTGAACCCCAACATGCATACCACAGAGAAGCAACTTTCAAACCTCTTTTTTCCTTTTAATATCCATATGGTATCTATTGAGGCATTACCAAAAGTTACTCATTCCATTGATTCATTTAGTTAGGCCTCAGATAGTGTCAAGACACTCAATGCAGTAGGAAAACTCAAAAAAATCCTAATTGTCTCACCAAATGTGGTTTGACTATTAATACATGCACACACACACACACACACACACACACACACACACACACACACACACACAATTAGACTGGAGTAAAGTAGATGGATCTGAAGTTAAAGGTGATAGCTACAAAGGCCTGGTGCCCTGAGTTCTGAACCTTGGAACTCACTGCAAAGCCAGATCACGTAACCCTAATCTATAATTGCAGCACTCCTACAGGGGAGACGGAAAGGTGGAGACTGGAAAATTGCCTTGAAGTTATGAGTCAGAAAACCTGGGGTACACTGCCAAATGGCAGAAGCAACAAGAGTGACCTTGCCTCAGAACAAGATAGAAGAGGAGACTGAACTCCCAAAAGTTGTCCTCAGACTGCTACAAGCAAACAGTAGCATTTCTACACCCACAGTAATATACATACCACCATACATGCATTCTCTCTCCTCTCTCTGTCTCTGTCTCTGTCTCTGTCTCTGTCTCTGTCTCTCTCTCTCTCTCTCTCTCTCTCTCTCTCTCTCTCTCTCTCTCTCTCTCTCTCTCTGTGTGTGTGTGTGTGTGTGTGTGTGTGTGTACACACAGAAAGTGAGAGATTGGATTGGTATAGATGTCATAGCATCTTGACTTTTATTTCAATTTACCACTAATCTTACTTTTAAATAAAGTTATGGAAGCCCATGTTTAACAAGAAAACTGGGGAAAAAGCAAGCTGTATTTGTAAATCATAGGTAATCATTATAACCAATTTGATTATAATCAATTTTGCAAAATATCTATTATGACCAATTCGTTCACACACCTTATATGTACTCTTATACTTGGAATAAACATCTGGAATATAAATAAATGTAATAAAAATGTTTCATTACAGATTCATCTTAGTTCATTGTAATTTGACTTTAATATTAAAGTCTTAATAAACAAGGCTGTGGTTCTTGGATGCTCCCCACTCTGGGAAGGCTATCTAGCTGGCCTCTTCATTGGATTCATATTAATATCTCAAGGCCAAGAAAAATACCCAATCTTACCAAGTAAGATTGAAGGGCTATGCTGATAAATCATATAGGCTCACATCATTACAATAGAAACAAGGTTTCTCATAAAATACAGCTCATGAAGCTAACAGAACACAGAATCCCAGGTACAGGCATAAAGAATTTGTAGGTCTGTCACTTCACCAACATTGCTCCGATGTCCTTCCAAATTACTTTGAATACTAAAGTAAAGTTAATTCAGCCTTAAAAGAAGACAGAGGTTTGAATAAAGTGAAATGACAGTGAGTTCAGTAAAACAGATGTAGGTACAGTGATGATTGTAGCTCAACAAACGCTTGTAAGCTTCTGCGTCAAACCCTTAGATTCATCTATGCTTCTCACAGGCGTGCAGCAATGCTTGTGCTGATCAGGATTCCATTGTGAAAAGCAAAAAGGGTTGGACAGAAAGATGCATGAAGTGCTCAGAGTCAGCCTTTGGAAAAGCCCTGGGTTCTTCTCAACAAATGTTAGGTTAAGATTAGCCATTCAGGAGGAGGGGGTCTCCTGTAATTACACTAAGTACTGTGTGTATATATCTAAGTATCTTTACTGAACTGTATTATTTAATATTATAATCAACTTTAGGAAATAAAATCAGCTCCTACCTCCACTTTATAGATGCAGAAACTGGCACATACATGTTCAGTCATTGGCCTTTTATTGTACAATGACCTATCACATATAAAGCAACATTTCAAGTTCACACAGCCTTGCAATTTTGCCATCATCCTTGATCAGTAGCAATAAGTAGGACATGATAAAGCTATACGTCTATGAACTATTATTGACATTACTTAGCATGAAGTATGTATTATGGTCTGAATAATGAATCAAACCTATAAATCTATATGTTAAAGGATTTGTTGCTCAAATCTATATGTTAAAGGATTTATTGGTGGTGTGTGGCACTACAGAGAGGTGAATAAATCTTTAGAAGGTAGAGTCTTGTGGAAAGTAGTTAAGTCATTGCGGGATGTGCCTTGGAAAACAGTATTGGAATCTGACTCTTCCCCATTTCCCCTTTTTTTTATACCTCCTTCACTTTTTTCCATCTGGGATATATATCCCTCCATCCCTCCATTCCTCCATCCTTCCATCCCTTTACCACTCCCACTCTCTCTCCCTTCCTTAGTCTTTTGGGCTGCCATGTGTCATGGCATGAATTGTTTGTTTAGATACAAAATCACCTCATGATCTTGCCACAGACTCAAACACATACTGAAACCTTTGAAACCATTCACCACAATAAACTTTTATAAGTTGTTCATCCCTAGGTACTTTGTTACACCTACAGAAAACTTACTGAAACATCACAAAACCTTTTTTTTCCAACTTAATCTCCATGCTTTTCCTTGTGAATGGAGACTCTTACTTTGAAAGGTTATATAACTGGAAAAATAATGAATCTGCCTTAAAACTTCTGCCCTTAGACAATGTATGTAAGGAGAAGGTGTGATATTAATCTGTAGTGGCAAGAAAGGTGAAGGATGCTGAGTTTCAGTTGACAAAGAACTAATGATGCAATGGAATAGGAACTGAACCAATGGGAAACACTCGGAAGAAGAAACACTGAAGTGCATTAATTGTGTTGTTGAGACAAATTCTCTACTACTATGAAAGAAGCAAGATCCTCTTCAAACCATAATGATACACCCTACATGCTAAAAGGAACTGCCATAAGCTGACTTCTACTTTGAAGTCACATCCAAGTTATCCAAAACTTGTCTTCCACTACCAAACAAGATGTACAAATCCAAAGGTTGGAGAGTGGCAGTGTTTGTGAGGGTGTGTACAGAGCTTAGAAGTACAAACTCAGTGTTTATTCTTATGTGGAAAGAAATTAGACTTAGAAAAACAGCAAGACAACATCTTATTAGAAGCAAGGAATTCTGTACATCACCAAATTTTCAACACAGAATTTTAACAAATCCTATAATGTTCAATTAAAATCTGACATCTCAGAATAATAGGGAATGGTTTATATGGGGAGGCAAGGATGTATAATTTATGTAAACATATGAGCATGCTTTATAACTTTTAAGCATTTTTATCCCTTATATTTAAACTTTTGCTCAGGATCCTGGCACAAGCCTAGGCTATGCTATTTCCCCTACGTGAAGTAAATATGCTACAAGGACATTAAAGAATGAAGTTGACTTTGCCCACTTCCTGAGTTATTCCACAGAGGATTCTTACAGTAGTCTCATGAAAAGCCAGTCAAGGGTACCTTCCTACACTCTCATTGCTCAGCTGCAACTGAGAATGAGGGGGGATATCACCTGGTGTTGTGTAAGAATTGTCATTTACATGACACTTTGGTGTTTACTTCACTGAAAGCAGCTGTTTCATTGATTTGTTCCAATGTTCATTAGCTTGACACATACGATTATGGTGTGCTGTCTGCATGAAGCCAGAACAACTACATGATTTAATCAAATTCAGTGCAATAAGCAGACAATTTACTTTGAAAGAGAAGTCACTCTATTTTACATGTCTGGCTTCTTTGATTACTCGTATTTTCAAACTTCAGCCATCCTTGCCCCCATCCTATGAACTTTAGCCAAGACAAATCATGAATCACTTATTTTTAAAGGTATAAGTTGTAGATATTAATCAATATCAGTTCTAGTGCCTTTCCTCAATTAAAACCTGAGTGGTTATTCTATATCAATAAGTTATTGTCATAGAGATGCCACAAAGTGTGGGTTAAAATGCTAATGCTAAGAATGTCACAAAATAGAAGCAGTGCCTAAGACAGAGCCTAACTTATCAAGGCACAACGCATGTGGACTGAACTTTCCTCTAATGTTAGCCTTTCCAGCACACTTCTTCAAACTCCTAGCATTCCTCTAGTTTTGGAACATAAGAGATCAATAAGGATAACCTTACAATGATCATCTGCAGCATCCCTTTTAACCCGCAGGTCATATACCTTACACTTTCCCCCCTCTTGATGGAAAGAAATGGCAGAAGGTCGCATAGCAGAAGACAGAAACATGAACTCTGAAACTAGATTGAGCTCTGAGACTACATTGAGCTGGAGTCCCTTCACTCACCGCACTGTAGTGCATTAATAAGCTAGCCCACTAATTGAAACCCATGTGAGAATCCACCAGATTCATTTTTTTCCTAGTTGTTGCTAGAAGCAGTACAGAGCAATGGAAAACCATTTAACAGGTACCCTGTGCTGCCATAGCGCTAAGTGCCACTAATTTGGTGTAGGTTTCTTTAAGAATTAAAGCAACTCCATTGAAAGATGAAAACTCCTGCTCTGCCCAAAGAGAGCAAGTACTTCCAATTTAGCCCACAAGTCACTTGGGGCATCATTTAGGTTTGGAAAGTCAGATACGAGAAGTAAATTTTACTGAGCATTTTCTTTCCTAAGCAGCATCACTTCCCAGGGCTGCTTTGTTAAGGCACAGTAGATCACAGCTTGTGGTAGGTAAGGCCGCAGCCCAAGCTAAATGATTTCATTAGGCACATGCTGACTTAGCCCAGATTGTTCCCTTCAGGTCCTGGATCCTACATGGAATTGAATCATCTTCCATCATAATTACCGGAAGCATTAGAAGCAGCTGTTGCTTCCTCTCACGTTGCTCACACTGGACAGCAGACAGCCAGAGGGTCCCATTGCCTGACAATGCTACGCTTCATTTCAGAATTCATGTATGTGTGTTCTTCCTCTTTAGGAGCCAGAAGCCATCACCTGCCTACTTGCTGCTGAATGTAGTAAGAAAGGTCTATCTACAGCAAAGCATTTCAAAATACACCATCCAAATGCAGCTTTACAGGCATTGATCTTCACTGAGATGGAAACGATGAGCTGATACTGGGACTATCCGCTATCAGTTATTCGTTCTCACAGTGAGGTAAGGCACTGGACTATAAACAGCACTTCACTTTTTCTGTCCAAAGCAGTTCTGAGGTTTGACAAGTGCAACATTAACCTCCACTGGGGGAGGAGGGACAAAAGAGAAAATAAAGCAAACCTTGGTTTTCCCCAATTTTTAAATTATTTGTATTTTATTTTATGGGTATGAATGCCCTGCCTGCATGTATGTCTGTGCACCACTTGCATGTCTGATGCCCATGGAGGCAAGAAAAGATTATTTGAGTCCCTGAAAATTGGAATACTGGAGGCCTGTGAGCCACCAAATGGGTGCTGGGAATTGAACCTGGGTCACCTGGAATAGCAGCCTCGTAACCACTTAGCCAGTGAGCCATCTCTCCTGCCCCACACAGAGCTATTTATGCAAAGTCTATGTAAATATGAAAGAAGGAGCAGATGTGGATGCTCCAATCCAATCAACATAGACAGAAGTTTATGACAGGTGGTGACTAGATAGTTATAAACAGCTTCTGCATCGGAGGCATGTACTGAGACGCTGGGGGTGCCGTGGCAGTCAGTGGCCTTGGACTTATACTTGAGAGATTTTTATCCATGTTTAAGGCTGAGAGGATTGAAGATGCAAGAGGGCTAGTCAGGCTTTGTGTAGTCCCCTATGGATGAATTCAGACTAGAGATAAACCTATGCTCTGACAAAATGGAAAAGAAGAAAGAAAACACAAGCAAGGTGGGGAAAAAAATTCTGCCCACAGAGGTGTGCTTCCCTAAATACACACTGGGAAAAAAGCAAGAACTTTTTGTTCTTCAAACATCTATGCCTATACAATAGCTGGATAATACCAGATCCCACTACTGTGGATGATGATAACTATTTAGGGTGGGAGTGGTCAATGAGCTGAAGATTTGATAAGCAGTGTGTCAATTCATAGTGAAAAATAGATATACAGACACATGTGTGTGTACATGCATACATATACACCTTAAATTTTCTTATGTCATGTTCTAAGAACTATGGGACTAAGGAACTGAGTGGGTATAAAACTGATTTTAAGCTGCCCTTAAAGGCATAACAATGGGCATCTCACTTGAAGCAATGAAGAACTCAGGGAAAGCCATTGGATCCAACATTCTTAATAGTGGGAGCTCTAGCTACACAGAGTAGATGATTCAAGAGTTAAGGATCAGTATTTTACATAAATAAGAAGCTCAAGTATGGCTCACTGACCAAAGATGAAACAAACAGAATGGCTCAGAAGATGAGCAGGCTCTAGAGTTTTCAGAAAACAGTGTTTATTGACCAAGAAAGCTCTGTGTGTCCCAAAGCATTATGAGTCAGTACAGATGCAAAGACATATGGCAGTACTCATGTAGAAACAACTGGGGATTCTCAACTTTAACGGAACTCTCTTGGAATATATTTGTCCAAGTTTTCTGGAGAGAATTTAGGAAGACCTAGAGGAATTTGAATTCCAACCTCTTGGAGAGTACCTCTGTGACCTGTTAAAGAGCAGCTCCACCCTGGACTTCTGCTGAAAGAGGTGGCTGAGAGCAACACCAGCAAAGCTTGTTAGTCCTACAAAGGCAGGAATGAGATCTCCAACACAATTTACCTATGTAAGGCCATCTAGCTGGAAAACGTGAATGAGGAAATCCCAGGACTTCATAGCTCCAGATTCATAATCTCTTCACCTCATTCTCTCCCAGGCACAGAACCTGTGGGAGCAGCTAAGCAATGTCTGATTTGACTTGTGGCCCACTCCAGCAGAAGGAACCCTTAACCAGCACTGCTTGTGTAACTAAGAACCTGAGACTAGATAGCCCAGAGATCTAGAGTGAGACCAAACACTACTGGTCTAAAATATATAGTATCAATAAAATGATTCTTAATGATGCTCTGCACAAGCTACCATATCAAAGTTAGACACAGAAAATCAACAGGAGGAAAAGTGTCCCAAGAGCAGGCATAAATGTCAGAGACCCATTTGTTCTCACAGTCAATAGTCCCATAAAAATACTAAGCTAATAGTTGTATTATATACACAGAGGGACAGATGTAGGCCCATTTAGGTCCTGTGCTTGCTGGTTCAGTCTCTGTGAGCTCATGTGGGCCTTGGTTGGTTGGTTCAGAGGGCCTTGTTCTCCTGGTTTACTCCTCCCCTTCAGGCTTTTATATACTTTCGGATTATTCTTCTGCAAGATTCCCTGAGTCTGTTGTGGAATGATTTGATGGGGTCCTCCCATTTAACCTCTCTCACCTCATAATGTCTGGCTGTGAACCTCTGCATCTGTTCCTACCTGTGGCTGGAGGAAGATGCTCCAATAGTGACTGGATAAGACGCCCATCCATGCGAAGAGCAGAATATCATTTATTCATTTCCTCAAATTTTTGTTTTTTCCTAGATTTCATTAAGGAATTTATTCATTTTTCTCTTTGATCATTTTCATATATTTGGTTTTCGTGCCTTTTTCTTGTGCTTCAGCTATGTTGGAATATTCAGGACCTGCTGTGGTAGGATAGCTAGACTCTAAAGTGGGGACATATTTGCCTGGTTGTTATTGATTGTGGTTTTATGCTCGCATCTCAGCATCTGAGTTGGAAATAATTATAGGCCTAACTGCTGATATATTATTGTTGGATGGATGTTTTATTCCTTAGTTTCCCTGTTCTGCTTAGCTGATATTTTCCTAGTGAATGCTGGTTTCAGAGCCTGTTATAATGGGATGGGTTAAGGGAAAAAGAGTTGGGGGATAAAAATCTTTGTACTACGTTCAAGATGGAGTCAGAGAGGGAAGGGAGATCCTTTTCTGTTTTCTTTACAGGAAATGGTTTCCATTAATGCAAAAATGCAATTGCTGTTTAGATTTATTTATTAATTAACTTAATGCATTGTGTATACCATTCAGTGCTATGCACATAATAAAATTACCATATCTGGCCAAAGTTGAACATTTACATTTCAAGCTAGACAGAAATTAAATTAAGCTGATTGAAGGCCAACTGTTGTACATTAACTCCTCCAGAATGCTATGTTAATTATGCATATATGATGATCAGTGGTAACAACATAGTTTGTGGCTGCAAAGTTAAGTAGAGACACCATTAGGACGCCCTTTCTGAGTCCTGTCACATCTGGCAAATGAAACCACCATAGTCTTGTCCAGAATTTGATAAGAAAGACCCTCCAGATATGGCCTGTTACAAACAAATTCAACAATACTTTGAGTCATCAAGAGTGTATAACTAAGCATCCGACTTGTTAGTCTGGGACAGGCAGAGGCACCACTAAGAGTCAGATACGCGTAAACAATCCTAGAAGGAGAGTGTTTCAAGAACACATTTTAGAAACAAATACACCTGAGTTAACGTATAGGCTCTGACACTGGCATGCTATAAGATTTTGAGAACATTCCTTACAATATTTTTTCTCTTTTAAACTAATGATAATATCTCTGGATGCAGTAAGAATTAGAGACAAGCAAGAGATACGTCTCCAGTCACTCACTGTGATGACAATAACTCCACATTAAAATCCATTATAGAAAGGAAACATAAATCTTAAGTCCAGGGATGAATCACAAATGTGAACCAAACACCAAATGAAAACGAGTAAAAGAGTGATTAAACAAGTAGAGTCTTTACAAAGCAAGAGTACAGAAGTGCTGTCCTTACCTTTCACAACGTGATGCATGTTAAGAGAGGCTGGCTGCCTTCTGCATAGCTTTCCCATGATATGATCAAAGAAAACTCTAGTTATTCTAGTGGTTAGACAACACATATGACCAATGAGCTGGAAACACATGCTTTCTCCTCTTGAAATCAAATTTATTGCATAGATATTCAGAGAACAAATACATAACTTTCTGAGTTCTTCTGCTAAACTTCAGAGACTTAGCCAAAAGATATTAAGTAAAATATTTTGCACATGGATTATGTTCAAAATCATTCCTGGGTCAAATTTTTTCTTATGTTGTATCTCTGTACCATAGGTAGTGTTTGTAACTATGACAAAGGTAGTTTTTGTTCTTGTTTGTATCTTGTAGGAAATTTAACCATCAGGTATCTGCTGAGATGTGAAAAACATTAATTATACATCTGTATATCCACAGAACTGGAAATTCTGCAAAGGCAGAAGAAATATTGTTTCCATGAGACTTAACCAAATTTTAAGACAGTGGTTGTCAACCTTCCTAATGCTGTGACCCTTTAATACAATTTTTCATGTTTTAATTACCTTAACCATAGAATTACTTCATTGCTACTTCATACCTGCAATTTTGCTATTGTTATGAATCATAATCAAATATCTGATATATAGGATATCTAATATGTAAACCCCAAAGAGGTAAACCCACAGTTTAAGAACCACTGTTCTAAGATAAAACAGGTATGTTAGAATGTGATTATTAGTTCATGAGTAGATTTTTATGGACCAACACGCAGCCATGTTGTAAATGAGAGAATTTATGTCTTGTTTTTTTTTTCAAGTTAAATATCTAAAGATTATATTTTCTTAGGAAAAATACACTGTCTAGACTAAAAGTATTAGGATGAGAATATTACCACTTTCATTGCTTCTACCAATGTAAGCTCAGAGAGCTAAAATTTAGCTTAAAAAAGTTAGAAATGCCGGGCGGTGGTGGCACACGCCTTTAATCCCAGCACTTGGGAGGCAGAGGCAGGCAGATTTCTGAGTTCGAGGCCAGCCTGGCCTACAGAGTGAGTTCCAGGACAGCCAGGGCTACACAGAGAAACCCTGTCTCGGAAAGACAGAGAGAGAGACAGAGAGAGAGAGACAGAGAGAGAGACAGAGA
>JADRCD010229493.1:0-15817 GCA_019843815.1 Montemys delectorum
AAGAAATACCTAATTTAAAAAAAAATTATGAACTCATTTTGCCCCTCACATTGAAATGTAAGACTATATAAATTGAATACATAATGTTGATTTAAAAATAACACATGGTGAATAAAAGTATGCAAAATATACCCTCTGCTAAATCTTTAATTACCATAAATGAGTGAGTGACTTGCTAATATCATTTGGTCTTGGCATGAATTTCTTTTAATGTATTCTAAAGCTCTAAAGCTTTACATACAGAATTCCAATATTTCCTGGGAATATTTAACTTTATTTCTGAGTCTGAACCTTGCTACTATTATGCATGTAATATGCTTATGTTCACCTCGCAGCTACATATATAACATATTTATATAAAGTATACTTTTATAGGTTTTTATTATGACTAACTTACGGATAAAGCTACATTGAGGAAAGGACATAGTGTCTTTACAACATTTTTCTATATTTTTTTTTTGTCTAAATTCCCAAATCATGTGAAAAAATAGCAATAAATTATTAAATATATATAACAAAACCCAAAAAATCAATACCATGCTATACAGACTTACAGGGTTAAATAAACAAAAATTACTTCTGACCAGACATCACACTGAGTGTCTCACATCAAAGCCCTTCTGAACATCCTAGTAGGTAAATGTGCTGCCTGCTTTTATGAGGCAATCTATTTTAAAGAGGACTTGTTAGAGCAGCAATGGAGTGAAACTGCAAGCTTAGATTTTGTTAACTGCTACACTATTTTCTTTATCAAGTTACAGGGCACAGAGAATACAGCGTTTAACAAAATAACACAAAGTGAAACGTAGAAGAATTTGAATTAATATATAAAATAATGCCAACATATTTACCCCTCAGTATTTTGAAGCATTCCCCTTTTGTTAGAAAATTTGTGAAGTTCTAAGAAATGTAACCCAGCAACCCTCATTTGATAGTCTCACTGTTATAGGTAGTCTCTGTGGATGATGGGGTAACACATTGAGCATCCTGACTTCTCCACACTTGGTATTTGTTCCTTTTCTCATTGCCATGACAAAATAACTAGCAAGAACAGTGTAGGGAAGAAAGAATATATTTTGATTGATGGTGTCTGAATGACTGTAGTTAGTCGTGGTATGGAATACTTGGTGCAACAGTTCTGAGGTAGAGGAAGAGTACAACTGAGATAGCTCCCATCCTGATAACACTTAGGAAGAAATAGTGGGCACAATTAGTAGCCAGGCTATTATCCTCCAAAGCGTTTGCTTCACTTTTTCAGTTTCATAAGCTATCAGGTCAGTGCCACCAGCTGGAGAGCAAGGGTTCAGACATGTGAATTTATGGTGGTCATTGCAGGTTCCAAACGTAACCTACAGAGTGAAAAAATGGGAAAACAAGAGATAATTTTCTTTTCTTCTGTGTAATTATAGAGAATATGAAAATTAAAATGCAAAAGTCACTTTACATGAACATATCATGCATTTAAATTGACTTTAGTATCAAATACTATTTTTGGTTTCAGCAAAGTATATCTTTTTTTTATGACTGAAGTAAATAAAAAACATCTGGATGGGTGGAAAACACAGGAAGGAGCTAGTCAATATCCACAATGGATAAGAAATGGGCACATGAGACCACTCCAGTGGAGTATCTGTTCACATTGTAGACCGCTAGGGAAGGAAGACTGATGATCCATTGATGTCATTGGTACCTAAGGAACTATGTTTTAATCAGGGGCACCACTAGTTGATTTCAGGAGATTTTGGTTTACTTTGTTTTTGTCTGTTTAAGTTTTAGTTTTTTTAAGGACATTGGATTGGCAGGATTATATGACTAGAGGTCATTCTGAGAGGACAGAGTTAGGAAGTACAAGTAATTGAAATACATTGGTACATTGTATGTATGCATGGAATTCTCAAAGAATTGATAAAATATTATAGTAAAAGAATTGAGACCATTTCTTACCTATGTTGATAACAACTTTATTCATAATAGCCAGAAAATGGAAACAACTTAGATGTCCCTCAACTGAAGAATTGATAGAGAATGTGGTATGTCTACACAATGAAATAGTATTCAACCATTAAAAACAAAGACATTATACATTTTACAGGTAAATGGGTGGGATATATATCCTTAAGAATATCATCCTAAGTGAGGTAACCCAGACTCAAAAGGACAGGCATGGTATGTACTCACTTATAAGTGGATATTAGCCATAAAGTACAGAATACCCACACCATTCTCCACAGACCCAAAGAAGCTAAACAAGAGGGAAGGCCAAGGATGCTTGAATCTCACTTACAAGGGGGAGTATAATAGCCATAGGAGGTTGATGGAGGGAGGGAACTGGTTGGGAGAACAGACAGGTAAGGGAATGGGGTCAGGTGAGGGGAGAGAGAAGAGGGCCAAAGGGCCAGAGCCAGAGGGCAAGGAGAATGAATGGAAATCTGCAGGTGGTGTGCATGGAGTCTGGGGGCATCTTGAGGATTTGCCAGAAACCTGGAAAGGGGGAGGCTCCCCAGAAATCAATAGGGGGTAACTTTAGCTGAGACAGCAATGGGGAAATATCATCAGAAAAGGCCACCTCCTGAAACCATGTAGGAACCCCATTAAGCGATATGGACACCAACCTACCCACAAAACTTTCAACCCCAAATTTATCTTGTATATAAGAAACGCATGGACAGGGGACAAAGCAGAGACTGAAGGAATAGCTACCCAATGACTGGTCAACTTGAGACCCATTCCATGAGCAAGCACCAATACTGTTATGCTTGCAGACAGAAGCCTATCATAACTGTCCTCTGAGAGGCTCCATCCAGCAGCTCACTAAAAGAGATGCAAAGACCCACAGCCAAACATTGGATGGAGTTTGGAGAAGCTAAGGAAAGTGTTGTGGGAAGAATTTGGGGCCATGAAGGGCATAGGAACTCCACAGGAAGACCAACAGAGTCAATTAACCTGGAACCTTGGGGTCTCCCCCATACTGAACCACCAACCAAAGAGCATATATAGGCTGGACCTAGGGAACTTGCACATATGTAGCAGATGAGCAGCTTGGTCTTCATGTGAAACCCCCAACACTTGGAGTGGGGGCTATTCCTAAAGCTGTTGCCTATCTGTGGAATAGGCTACCCTAACTGTGCAGTCTTGTCTGGCCTCAGTAGGAGAGGATGTGCGTAGCCCTGCAGATACTTGAAGTGCCAGGGTTGAAGTATACCAGGGGGGTACTCAACCCTCTCTGAGGAGAAGGGGGAGGACCTTTGTGAGGGGGTTGTCACGAGAGGGGCAACAATCAGGATGTAAATTAATTAATTAATTAATTAAAAACTTTGAGACCAGAATGAAAGAATACCACAAAAATGTCCTCACTCAATGGCCATATTCAATATACGCAATATTGTCTAATATTTTTATAATTACATGTTGATATTCTTCTACTAATTGGAAATATTACTTTCTTTCCAGAACACCTTAAACTATTTTAAGACTTTGCATTGATAATATGATCACTAAAGGTAACTGTGTTAATGGCATTCGCTAAACCTCGTCTGGTTACTAGACAGAACACACTGAAAATAACATCTTTCTTTTGAGGAATTGCAGGAGAAATGAAGTTCTCATCACACCCATACAACCATAGATACAGGGTCATGTGATCTCACCTAGACATGGCCAAGGCAGCACCAACTATAAAGGAATTATAAAGCCTCTAGTTTCCTCATTAAAAGTGAAAAGCATGAGGGTAACCTAGAGGAAAGCAGAGAACAGGTGATATCACGTGGAGGATGATTCTCTCAATTGGACCTTATTCAAGGGATTTGAAAAAAAATTGTCATTAAATCTACTTAGAAGCAACTACAGCCTTTTAAGCAAAATGATATAGTGGTGTAGTCTGTATTTCTGTTTCATAACTATAATTAAATGATACAATAAATGTTTTCTATTAATTTATTCTAGTGGAGATAATTAAACAATGTCTTTGGATACATTTGCATACCAGAATAAACTATGAGTTTCAAATCTAAAATCTACCTTTCAACTTTAAATTGAGGGATATGATTCACTTGGTAAATTCAGAAGAAATGCTTCTAAACTGACTGTTTCCTAACCAAGTTTAACCTTGTTATCTTACATAATACTAATATATTTGTAAGTTACTTAAAAACTACTTTTAAGCATAATTTATCAAATGCTTATATCAAATTGTTAAAATTTAGATTTTCAATGACTGACATCATATCCTATTAAAAGCTTGGAAAAAATGACTGTAAGTATAAATGCTAAATAAACTTCAATTCACAGTGACACATTCATTAATTGGTGATATACACTAATACAAGTTCATTGCTCTTCTTCATCCTCACCCTTGTGAGTAATTTTCTTCTTAAGGAGGCATTATTAGATACAATAATTGGTGGCTTTCCACTTCAACAAATGAGTCTGGTTTGACTGCAGAAACATCCAGTTAATAATGAAATATAAAGCGACTTATGTAATTTTTCATACTGCAACATCTAAGTCATTGCAATCCAAGAAAAATTATTATATCTGTACTCATTCAAAGATGACTTATTTTGAAATGTACATCTTTAGGATATTGATTAAATCAACTGTGAATCAGATATATTTCTCATGGCCTCCTTTTTATACTTGACATGGAAAAGTTGAAATATATATTATAATATCAAAGATTTTTAAAAAAATGTTCACTTGATTAATGCCATAAGGAAGCAAGTTTAAAACTTTCATTATTGACTTAAATATATAGTATCAATAAAAAACATTCTTAAATTTTCTATTGATAGCAATAATTCTTTTTACCTTCTATAACTCCAATTTATATACACACATAGATATACACATACTGTGAACACCATGGAGAAAATGTATTCAAGTGCTTTATTTCAGAATGTATTGTGTAAAAACATATTTTAGTTTTAATTATGTGTACCTATGTATGACTACGGGCATGTGAGTAAAGGGGCCTGTTATGGTCAGAATGGTGAATAGATTCCCTAGAGTTGGAGCTACAAGTAGTTGTCTTTTGTCTGATTTGGCGATAGGTACTGATCGGAGATCCTCTGAAATTGATTTTAACTACAGAATTATTTTTTCAGATTTCTTGACGTATTTTGTTAATTTATTAATAATAATAACCATCCATTATCTTAAATTGATTATTATCATGCAATAAAGACACAAAATTAAAGATGATATGTTAGGATAAAATTGGTGATATTTTTCATGGCATGTTCTACATTGTATTTTGTTTGGCAACCTTCTAACATTAACCTCAACCAATGGGGAGCTGTAAAGCAAAGCAAAACAAGGCAAGAAAGAGTTCTTCAAATTTAAAAGGTGATGATATTTTATTGCTTATTTCTTGGACCTAAACAGACTAGAGACTAAACTTAAGACTTAAAAAATTCCCAGAAACAGTGAACACAAAAAGCAGAAGGTGAAGCTAGTACACACTGGAGAAAGAAAGGAAGCATGCTAGTAACCACATGAAGCTTGAATCAAAAAAGCCTATAACAATTTCTATGTCTATTGTGAGGTAAACATAAGAGACAGCCCAGAATCCACAGGAATACAGCTGTAACCCATGTCAGGTCGGATATTCATCCAGTTCTATGTACCTTGTATTTTTGGATAAGTGGACTATCTCATTTCAGCCTAAATACTTTAGTATGATGAGAAAGACTGATTGAACAAACTTCATGATCTAATTATCCAATAAGCAAAGGTAGCCGCAAGCTAATTTGGAATAATTCCAGTGAACAAGACCAACCACAACCAGGAGAAAATTTCACCTGTAGTATACAATATTTTTTGGAGCAAAGTGGATCCAAGCACATAAAGAAGTATGACATTGTAAATGCTTATGAATTCTGTACAGAATTAAACTCATTTACTGTCTCTGTTGCTTTAGCTTGAAGTATTTATATGAATCAATTGTTTCTCTAAGAGCAGACACAAGTTCCTGAGACTTGTCTTCTGAACTTTAGGAAGACTGATATGGCAAATGACAAATGAACACATAGTCAGAACTCCAAATCCATAATCTCAATGTGTTTCACTAGGAAAATCAACCCATACCTTAGAATTCTGTGTAGATTCGATTGGAATTGTGAAATGACAAACCTACCTGTGTCCACTTTCCTTTTGCTCCTCCTTATATGAGTATTCCCAAAAGCATCTTTTAAGGATGTCATACTAAAGCCTCTTTTCAAAGAATTCAAAGGTGATTCAAGGATAAAGTCTGAAATGTTTTTGGTTGTGAGTCTCATGGAAGAGAGAGTTCGTAGAGATGTGAATAAAATCCTGGGTGATAGTGTCTTTCTGAAATGATATGTTTGGATGATCTAGTTCAATTTTTCAGATAAATGGTATCTTTCTAAGACGATATTTAACTCTACACTCTGGGAATCCTCTAGTCTCCATCCACATAGTTGGTCTATGACCAACAGAAATTATATGTAATGATGTCAATTTATATTTATTATGGATTACTGATTTTGCAGAGGAGAAATTTCTAGTGTAGAATATTGAGATAATGTGTTAAAATGTATTATACTTTATGGTAAATCTGCTATATAATGTTTGGGAACATATAAATTCCTGATTCCTTTTTGTGGAAGTTACAAAATGTAGATATGTAGTGGTCAGTGTACAGGAGGGGAAACTTAGGTTTTATTCATTGCTTATATTTTGCACAAGTGAGTGATGAGAATCTCTTCCTAACTTCGAAAATATATTTCTTATCAGCAGTTTCTTTAGTATCATATTACCTAAATTATTATGTTCGTTATTCAAAAGTGTTTTATCTTTATTTTAGTTTTCTGTTTAAGATTTCTCAGAGATATGACAAATACATGCTAATATTGTTCCTATGAAATTAGCTCTACTTAGGACAATAGATACAGTTAAATCTTTCAAATAATCTCTTTTTAGATTTTTAAGTTTGATTTAATAGATTAGAAACATTTTATTCAACTTTCCCTTTATTTTCTTTACTATTGAAATATATATACATAGACATGTATGTATATATGTGTATACATATATACATATGTGTATGTATATATATGCAGATGTATATATGTAGAAATATATATGTAATCTTGGTTTTTATTTTTGTATTTTATTAAGTAGCATTCAAGATAATTGAAGAGTACATAAAATTCTGAATATCTATAAGAAATATTTGTTCTCTTACTGCAATAGAAATTCCCTTTTAGTGTAAAGGAACAGCTTTGCACAAGAAACATATTTTCGGTACAAGTGCCTGTCAGATTATATCATTATAGACTACTAAAGTATGTACTATAAATTCAAACAGGTAAATTGTTATTCATGTCTCCAAATAACTCTTTAAGCATTACAATAGATTCATGAAAGTCTTAAAGAATTAAATGTAAGAAGATACATATTAGAATACTTTTAGATACTGATAAATATTTCTTAAAAATGTAAAAATATTATCTAGCAAAACTTAAACATTACAATCACAAGGAATTTTGGATTATGAAGCCACTTCCATAATTAAAGGCAGCATCAGGATATTCATATCTAATTACATCAAGGTATTTTAATCATTTCATATTAAAATGATCTCATTAAGACAAGACATTTGATCTTTATATACTAATATTTTCCTTCAAAACATAATTTTAATGTAAGAGGAAAATGCAGATAGTGTTTGTTATAATTATCTTTAAGATTGAAGGTGATTTCAGACATTTTTCAATGTGAAGGCTGAGAAAATATTGCCATGTTTAATCAAAGAATGCTTGAAACCTTATAAACAGTGATAGCAGAAGGAATTGTATCTTTTTTTTTAAAAAATCAAACTCTACCAGTGATGATTTCACAGATAATACATATGATTTTTATTAAATATACAGGGTGACTGACATTTGTCTTCTTTATATCTGTACCTGATATGAATCTTTAATTTTTAATACATTCTTTCCATAAAAGTATTTGTCACATAATGTTCATGAATTTAGCATCTATCAAATTCTTAAGGTATAAAATAACTCTTTGAATGACAGCCCCAACCCTATCCATTTGCACAAAGGATGCAAAGTAGAATATGGGATTGAAACTATTAATCATACTACACTAATCCTTTCAGTCCATTCCTATGTGTATGGGTCTCTACAGATGTAGTCATTTGAGAGCAGTACATTAAGTAATCTACAGCATAGCAAACGAGCTCTGGCATAGCCACCATTGTCAGGTGTTGTGCAGCAATTTCCTCAATTTGAAACATCTGCTCCTGGAGAGAAGAGGAAGTTCCATGAAATTCAGAATTAAACCAAATTCAAAAGTCCCAGGAACTTGTCAGGAGTTACAGGTTACCTACCTAAGCGGTAAACACTTGCTGGGCAAAAGTGATGCTGACCTGCCAAGCAGACTGTCAGTCATGCAGAGAGCCCTAGGCTTGCTGCTTTAGGGAGTCCTTACCAGGCTAAGTTGGATTTTTGAGCGCTGCAGTGGCATTTGAGTCATCCACAATCCTATAAGGAAGCCCACTCACTAGATGCATTGGTTTGTCAAGTCTGACTTTGTTGGAATCATTAAATTGATTTGTCATTAATTTTTTATCTGCAGCAACTATATTTTTCTTCACTTCTATGCTCAAAAAAACCCAAGCATCAGTCAATTAAAAGTATAAACTATGGTATCTGCTTTGAAGACTAACAAAGTTGATTAACAAAGCTGAAGAATTCAAAAGTTCTGATATTTTAACAAACACAGTGAATTATTACTTTGATCAAACAAGGTGCCTGAGGATATATTTATGATTATTCTGCTCTATGCCTTACAATTCTAAATTTACTTTTTCTGTTAGAGTGCAGAATAATGCTAGGTTAAATTATATTACTAATTATTAAGATTTATAAATTATTTAAATGTTTAAAGAAAAAGTGATTTATTTTAAGATTAGAATTACAAGAGGATAAGTATAATTTAAAAATTCATGAAAATGGATATTATGAAATTATATTATTTGGAAAAATAAAATCAATATCACAGTAATTCCAAATTATAAGAGCAGTGAGCACTACTTTGGACCTCATAGATGGTAATGAATATAGCCCAAAATATTGATTAAATAATGATTTTTCTTAGTTTTACCTACCCCAAAATGAAAAAGGAAATGGAGATGATTGAGAGGATGGTTAAACATTGTGTAGAGGACACTATGGTTATTTCTTTCTGGGAACACAGGTTGAGCAGAAGGCAGTTCACACTGGATATGTAATTGCCTAATTAAAGTCTAAAGACTCTGACAGAGGAGTGCATGAGCAATGGATTGGTGAGTGGTGAATGCACAAATATTTGGAGCTGCATCCTCTGAGTATTAGAACATATTGAAGACATCAATTTTCTCAACTACCAGAGCCTTCTGATGCTATGTGAAGCACAAATTGCTAAAATAATCGATACCCCTATACTTCTGAAATTGAAACAATGATTCCAGGTTTTTAAAACACTAATAAGTAAATCTCACCAGTCTGGTAAGATCAACAAGATTTTAGGAAGATTAGACTAATTTCAGTGAAAAGCTACTGTCATATGATAGAACATCCATGCCTTTCCTATGGCACATAATGAACACATATATATGCATGTGCTTCTGAAGCGTATATGAGATGGGTTCCCTTTATCATTGATTAAAGAAAGAGATTAAATAGAGAAAGAGATAAATCTAGACAAAGAAACTTGTGTAAATGCTTTCTGAACGTCTTTAAAACAGGGACAAAAAATTATATAATGCATATTTTGAATGGATGAACCAAAAAACCTTGTTGAATTAAAAAAGAATCCAGATTAAAAAACAAATACATATAAACAAATATGTTTGATGTTTGATACCACTAGATTTTGAATTTGTACATGATCTCCATTAGGTTTTCAAGGAGTTGCCAAGTGTGAAAGACACTCTGACATTTTCTTTCAAGTAATATACAAGTAATTATTCACATGTGTGTGTATAATCTCCTTTGATATAAGCAGTAGATTCTCTCATTTGTATTATTTACATTGCTGATTATGTTTTGTTTCTCATTTATTTGAGACACAACAAAGAGCTAACTATTTATAACATATAACTTATACATAATTGTGAAATATTTGTTAAGCCTTGAAAATTGATTGTATTTGTGTGTTATCTATGTATTAGTCATTTGTGGTTGGCTTACCATATTCAACATACACATATTGTAGAAATGAGGGTGAATGTAGAACTGACTTTACAAGAATACGTAAGACTATGTTTATATAGGCACACGTATGTGGGTGTTTGAGAGACAGCATTGTTTGTAAGTATGTGCACATGGATATCAACTAAAGAAAATGTGAGGAACATTGAAATTTTACCAGAACCATTTAGTATTTAATCAGGTAATAATCTATGGAGATCATTAAGAAATCAAAAACAAATAATTAAGAACTTGAACTTGTATTCTTCTGGCACCACAGCCTGGTTTTATTCAACCTGGAGAAATAATTGAACTATTTATACAGAAACAGATGATAGTTATATAGAACTGTGAATTAAAATGAAATGATTTCTTTCTTTGCTTGTTTATATAAAATAATGCTTCTCCAATCTTCCTCATCAAAGAAGGTAATGAACTGAAAAAAATGTTGTAATTTGAAAAAAAAAACATTTGACTTAAAAATATGTGACCTAGGAAGCTAATATGAGACTGGGCCTCAACCACAGATCTTTGCGAAGTCTATGGAATAATCTACTTATTGCAATAAGATTTCCCATTTCATGGACCATTAAGTTTTTTCAAGTTATTAAGATGTCCTACTCAGATCAGGAACAAGGGCAATATAAAATGGCTTTGTACCTGTAAGATACCTAAGGGTATATCCTGTCTGGTTTAGTTCATCTACTGTGCTCATGTCCCCAGGAAAGAAAATTCTAATTGTTCTAAATGACAGAAACATTTTTCATGGCATGTAAATTTTTATCTCTGTAAAACACCAGATCATTTTTTTGTTATAAGCCCTTAGCCAGCTGAAATAAATCTTTCTCTTTTATATCTTACCATCACAGTATTTATACATAGGCCCATGTTCCCCCATCTATCTTCATCTCCCATAGCCATATATATTACATGTCCTTAACTTCTCCATCTGATTATAGGTCTCTTTTCTTTTATCATTTTTCACAATCATTGGAATGACTCTAATATTTCAATTTGTCTTTTTTGTCAAAGAAGAGGTATGAGGAAAAAGAAGAAAGAAAAATCCAGAGACACATGTGAAAGTTATAATTTTTTTTGTGATAGAAGACATACATTTTCTATTATATCCCAACACAACCATCTAAATTTTAAAGAAAACATGGAATATATATTATATGAATTGATTTTTTTTAGTTAGATAAAAAATCATCCATTATCTTTTGTATGTTAAAATCACATGCTACTTACTATATTATTGGGATAAAGTAATAATACCTACTATAGTAAAATGCAATTAGTAATAAACCCTGGTTTTGAAGTGTCTACAGGTTATTTATTTATTATTATTGTTTCTATTGTATGTCTGTCTGGTGTTTGTATGGTAGGAGTGTGTTTGAGAGAGACAGAGAGAGTGAGAGAGTGAGCGTGAAAGAGAGGGAGGGGTGGAGGGATGAGAGAGAGAGAGAGAGAGAGAGAGAGAGAGTTGGGGGGGGGAGTACCACTGGTCAAAGTCCAGACAAAGGATAGCTTTGTAGAGACAGTTATGTCCTTCCACCTTTACATGGTTTGTCCTGTTAATTTTAGGTCATTAAGCTTGTATCATGAGACAGCTTAGAATTAATTGATTAAAATGGATTCCTGTACAAAATCACTCTCTAAGTTTTGGAGTTGGAGATTGTGTGTGCACAAGTGAAAAGAGCTTCGAAGTATTTACACTTCATGCTCTGCGAGAGTTTGAGATAGGGAAAATGAACTCATAAACTAAGTAATTTTACATTTATAGAAGTATAGGTATTTTTATGATAAAGGGCATAAGGATGAGTACACGTTACCATGCAGCCTTGTCATGTGTTGTACCTGATTTCTCTTTTACAGCAAGATGGACACTCCAGCATGGGAACTCCATGTTTCCTTCTCCTTTATCACCCTCCACTTTACCAGCTCTCCTTCCTCCAACTCCTCCTGTGCCTCTCCCGCTCTCAAACTGATGACCACTTTTTCTCTAATTACTATTGTTACACAGATATATGCATGAAAAATACAAACTTTCAGAGTTAATTTTTGACTTCCGTGTGTATATAGTTTTAGGAATGATTACTTTGTACTGGACACCTAATAAGGGACCTCCTCCTAGGTGAAGCCTCTTCCCCCTCTCTCAGAAGTTATTAGTTGCTTGTAGTACTTTGTTTTGGGTGGGATGGTGTACTATTTCCACTTCCACATTCTAGAACATGAGGGAATCTGTTATGGAACTGTCCCTCCTAGAAATGGCCACATAAACAAAGACATAAATAATAGCAATATCAAGGAAGCTCTTTTTTAAAAAAATTATGATTGGAAAGAATGTCATTGTTTGTGACCAGGTTGGATATGCACATTCATGTTATCCACACTTTTGATCATATTCTTTTTGGCTCAATGGTTCTTTTCTCCTTTTCAGATTCTTGTGCCTTACAGATCAAGAACTTACTGCTTAGCCGGGCGGTGGTGGCACACGGCTTTAATCCCAGCACTTGGGAGGCAGAGGCAGGTGGATTTCTGAGTTCGAGGCCAGCCTGGTCTACAGAGTTAGTTCCATGATAGCCAGGGCTACACAGAGAAACCATGTCTCGAAAAACCAAAAATAAAAAAAAGATGCAGCAACAAAAAAAAAAAAAAGAACTTACTGCTTATGTATTTTTTCTTTTTTTGATGCTGCCAATAATTTATTTCCATTTCCATTTGGGCACAGAGAACACAATGTGATGTGACATACATTTACTACATAGTTTCATATCGTTCCTAGTAACTGTAAAACATTTTAATATTTAATGGACTTCAATGATGAGAAAAACCCTGTTTCATACTCAATCATGGTTCTTACGTTTCTGGAGTAAAGCAATAGTTACTGAAATAGACAGAAGATTGAATGTGTTAAATTGGGAAAGGAGAGATTTGCATGTAAATAAAGAAAATACCTAATTAAAAAAATAAAATCAATCACAGAACAAGAAATAGTCAATAGTTCTCTCTACTATGTGGGACATGGGCATCAAATACCCTCTTACCTGTAAAAAGAAAAAAATAGTGTCAGATGATAAGAAGAGGTCCACATGCTTGTTAGCTCCTCTGAATGTTGTTCTCTTTTTTTTATTGGATATTTTCCTTTTTTTTACATTTCAAATGTTACCCACTTCTTGGTTTCGCCTCCACAAACCGCCTATCCCATCCTCTCTCCCCCTGCTTCTATGAGGGTGTTTCTCTACCCACACATCTCGCACCTAACCGCCCTCACATTTCCTGTACTGGAGCATGCAGTCTTCACAGGATCAATTGTCTCTTCTCCAATTGCTCCCAATAAAGCCATCCTCTATGGAATATGCTATTGGAGCTTTGGGTCCCTCCATGTATACTCTTTGGTTGGTGCTTTAGACAGTGGGAACTCAGGGAGGTCTGGTTCGTTGATATTTTTGTTCTTTCTATGAGATTGCAAACCCCTTCAGCTCCCTCAATCCTTTATCTAACTCCTCCATTGGGGCCCCCCTGCTCAGTCCAATGGCTGGCTGGCAGCATTGGCCTCTGTATTTGTCAGGTTCTGGTAGAGCCTTTCGGGAGACAGCTACATCAGGCTCCCATCAGCCTCCACTTCTTAGCATCCACAATATTGTCTAGGTTTGGTGAATATATGTGGAATGGGTTGCCTAATGGGGCAGTCTCTGGTGGTCTTTCCTTCAATCTCTGCTCCACATTTTGCCTCTGTATTTGCTCCTGTGAGTATTTTGTTCCCCCTTCTAAGAAGAACCAAAGCACCCACACTTTGGTCTTCTTTCTTCTTGAGCTTCATGTGGTCTATGAATTGTATCACTCCCAATCTGGTCTATAGGGTGATCTTAAACAGAGTAGTGGAAGCAAGTCTGTGTTCACTAGTAGCTTTTTAGCAAGAAAGTCCAAGTTCTTTTTTCATTAAATTAGGCACAATGTATAGTATAGATTCTGTAGCAGGTTCTCATGAAATGCATGTTAAATTATACACAGGTGTGCTCACTGGGGCTTTCTACATACCCAGCATCAAACTGAGTTGGTCGACCACCTGCATGAAATAGTCTGGGCTTATTGTTAAGATCCAGACCCATCTGAGACCTTTTGAGTTTGAATCTGTGGCTGAGAGTGAGATCTTCAAATTTCAATTAACTTCCCAAGTGCTTTTCATGCACACTACTACTTTGGGAATCATTGAAGCAGAAGATTCAGAGCACATCTTTAGAGAATAATTGCTACTTGATAAAAACTGTTGATTTAATACACATGGTATACCAAATATAAAAATAGCAAGACATTGGACATATTTCTTTGTATATATAGTTGAAGCTATCTCATAAGCGTGTTACATTATTACATATTGTACGTTCCCAAAGCCTTTCTCTGAGATTTTGTCATGCATACAAATTAAGAAACAAGTGTTCCAATTTACCTACTCATCTTTCTCATAACACGAGTGCTTACAATTTCTTTGGGTGCAGAGCAGCTATACAGAATCACTAAACTCTCCATCCTGGCTGCTTTTGCAGCCCAACTACCCATGAGCACTAACAATTGCCAAGCAAATCCATGCAAACTTTAGGAGGTACAGCTGTTAGAAATCAACTAAATAGCATGATTTGGACAGATTCTCTTGTCTCTTTTTCTCCCTGATTACACTGAGCAGCTCAAAGTAAAGCATGCATGCTTCTAAGAGTGGAATAAAGTTGACAAGGTCCTTGGAAGTTTTGACCAATGTGTCCTGAATATCCAGTTGCCCATCTCAGATTTATCTTCACAAGGAAAATAGTCAAACTTTATTCTTTAAAGAATTCTGTTAAGGTTTATATTTTTAAATGCCTTTTAAAAAGTATTTGTGGACTAAAGGAGCTGAAGGGGATTGAAACACCACAGGAAGAACAACACTATGAACTAACTGTTCCCATCAGCGCTCCCAGGGACTAAGCCACCAACCAAAGAGTAAAAATGGGTGGGTTCATGGCTTCTGCTCCATATGTAGCAGAGGATTGCCTTATCTGGCATCAATGGGAGGGTGGGGGTTGGTTCTGGGAGGTTTGTTGCCCCAGCAAAGGGGGATGTTAGAGGGGTGGGTGGGTGGGTGGGTGGGGGTCAACCCTTTCAGAGGTAATGGAGGGGGGATGGGATACGGGGTTTGGGGAGGGAAGACCAGGAATGGGGGACAACATTTGAAATGTATGTAAATAAAATAATCAATAAAAAATATTTGTTTACTTTATGTGTATGAGTGTTTTGTTTGCATGTGTGGATGTGTAGTGCCTATCAAGGCCAGAAAAAAAATGCATTGATTCTACTTAATCTGGATTATAAAAGTGTATGCTAGACAAAGGACCTAAGGAGCTGAAGGTTTTGCAGCCCCTTAGGACGAACAACAATATGAACTAACTAGTACCTTCAGAGCTCCCAGGGACTAAACCACCAACCAAAGAGTACATATGGTGAGACTAATGGCTCCAGCAGCGTATGTACAGCAGAGGATGGCCAAGTTGCTCATCGATGGGAGGAGAAGCCCTTGGCCCTGTGAAGGTTCTATGCCCCAGTGTAGGGGAATGCCAGGGCCAGTAAGCAGGAGGGGGAGGGGT
>JADRCD010229494.1:9553-20750 GCA_019843815.1 Montemys delectorum
AGAGAGAGAGAGAGAGAGAGAGAGAGAGAGAGAGAGAGAGAGAGAGAGAATACTTTTCAAGACATGGAGGGCAATAAGTGACAATTAAGTACATATGTACGTATTAGCTCTATCCTGAAACTCTGTATTTAAATTTAGATTTGCTCTTGATGTCTCTACACTACACAGAAAGAAATAGATGAGTGTTGGAGGGGAAGAATCTGGAAGTTATTCTCTTACAATGACAGTCAAAACAAAAGGATCTGCATTGAATAAAACAATCAGGGAGACACAAGTGATATAGAATTTCACCAAAGATCTGTTGGAAGAAAAGTGACAAGAAAGGCATAAAGAAGAGAGAAGGACATTTCTAAATGTGAGAAATAAGGGAAGAGATCTGGGTGGTAATGAGGAGAAATAAAAGACAATAGAAATGTCTCAGGAACTGAAGCCAGAAGCCTTCAAAGGAGCAGGTAGGAAAAGCTGTGCCCCACACATCAGAGAGATCAAGGAAGATAAGGACGGAGAAAATGCCTTTGAACTTGGCTGAATGGAGGTCATTGGATACCATAAAGAGGTAAAGATGGAAGCCAGATTTAGGAGGGGAATTAAGGGGGAAATATTTTAAATATAGCCCATCTAAGTCTTCACCATTGTTATTGGACATTTATTGAGTGTAGTGATTCTGTGAGGCTCTACTCTGATAACCATGCATTCACTGTGTCCAGTTACCAGGTTCATGAAGAGTGGCTAAAGTATCAGAGCCTGTTACATCTTTAACCCTTTAGATGGTTGAGGGAGGATAAACTCTACCAGAGCCTCTTGCTTCTTTAGTACTCGTAGGTGGTTTGCAAGGCTAGAACTTACCGAAGACATTTTTTTTCACTCCTATGGCTGTCTGGTGTGGCTAAATTCAAGAAGTCTCAAGATTCCACAATCCAAGTAGACAGACCAATTAGACATTCAACTCCCAGAGGCTAGAACTAAGCTGTCAAAGGAACAGTGAGTAGGGAGAGGTAATTATCCAATAATTACAAGAGTCTAGGCAAAAATTTAGGAGGGAGAAAAAGTGTGGCATGTTGTAAAACTGCTTGAGAGGTTAGCAATTTGCTTGGTTTTGTTGACACTGGGATAAAATCTGCTGTTTCATCAGAAGGTAATATTCCATACTCTATGTATTATTCTATTAAAAAACTCAATGAAAGGCTCTGAAAACGGTATCACATTTGAACATCACATTAAATTCAAACAAGTCAATGGGCCATAGAAATTCAGATGCTGAGGAGCAAGGCACTTGTGCATATTGTAAAATGACAGCCTTCAGCGGATACTGGGCCAGTCTAAAGACTTGGGGAACAAGAAGATTTATTGTTTTGCATCATAGAGTGATTGATCTATGGTAGGAGAAAATCATGAAAACTAACTTCCGTAATTTGCTCCTCTTGGGGTGTATACAAACAAACAAATAAACAAACAAAAAAACAGAAAAACCATGTAGAATCTCTTCATTATAGTTTGCTTTGTGCACAATGGTATGGTGCAATAGCTATAGGTGTGCCTTTAAGTCAGATCCATTAAGGTAAGTGACAATTAAATCTAACAGTGCATATATAAATGGCTAGGCTGTTCAATCTTGTTGGCTATAAATAATTTCAAAAGATTAATCATTCCCTACCACATATATATATGTATATGTGTGTGCTTATATTTGTATACAAGTATTTATGTATATATACACACACATATATATTTATATGTTTGCACACACACACACACACACACACACACACACACACACACACTTTTGAGAAAGAGTTTCTCTCTGTAGCATCCTTGAATGAGCTTTGTAGACCAGGCTGTCCTCAAACTTGGAGAGATTTGCCTGCCTCTGCCTCCCACATACTAGGATTAAAGGTGTCAGCCACAATGTCTGGCTGAATATTTCTTTTCCTTTTTACCCATTAACTAACTAACTAACTAACTAACTAACTAACTAATTAACTAATTAACTAATTAATTATTTATCCTGATAGTTGCCCCTTCCTGCCCTCCTCACACAGCCTATCCTTCCATCTCCCTTCCATTCTCCTGAGAAGGTAGAACTGCCCTTGATATCTCCCAGTCCTGATGAATCAAGTTTCTGCAGGGTCAGGCCTGACCACTGAGGCCAGGCAAGTAGCCTGGTTAGTGGTTAGGAGAATGGATTCCATAAACAGCTTTAGGGACAGCATTGGCTTCACTGTTGGGGGGGACTCACATGAAGACCAAGCTGCACATCTGCTACATATGTGTTCGGAGACCTAGGTCTAGCCTGCTTATGCTCTTTGGTTGGTGGCTCAGTCTCTGAGAGCCCTCAAAGGCCCAAGGTAGTTGATTCTTTTGGCATTCATGTGGAGTTCTTATCCCCTTTAGGGCCCACACTTCTTTTCTCTACTCTTCCATTAGAATGCCAGAGTTCAGTCCAATGTTTGGTTGTGGGTCTCTGCATCTGTTTCAGTCAGAGGCTGGGTGGAGCCTCTTAGAGGACAGTTATTCTAGGCTCCTGTTTTCGAGCATAACAGACTCTTGTTAATAGTGTTAGGGATGGGTGCTTGCCCATGAAATGAGTCTTCAAGCTGGGTCAGTTATTGGCTGGCCATTCCCTCAGTCTCTGCTCCATCTTTGTCCATGCCTTTTTTGTGGACAGGAAAAATTTTAGGTCAAAAGTTTTGTGGGTGGGTTGGTGTCTTCACTAGGGGTCCTGCCTGGGCTCTATGGGGTGGCCTTTTCAAGTTCCATGTCCCCACTGCTGGACATATCAGCTAAGATCACCTGCAATAACTCCTGGGAGCCTCCTGAGGTCTCTGGCACCCTCTAGAGATGCCTTTCACCCCCTCTCACCCACCAGCTACAGATTTCCATTCGTTCTCATATTTTTCAATAAATATAAGAAGTTAAATCTTGAAAGCTTTATTTCACAAAGGGCTGCAAAGAGGAGGAAATGATTTATGTAAAGATTTTGAGGGTCAATTAAGATGATAGAAGGGAAAATTCATCTGATATATAGGTAAATGTCTAAAGAATAAGATGGAAGAGTGGGTTAAGAGTGCAAAAGATGCAGTGTTGGTTTAAAAATTGTTAATCATGGAGAATTTTCTTTTAGTGAGTTTTTCACTCCTGCAGAATGATAGTGGTTCTGTTTTTCCCTCTCTGAGCTTTAATTTTGGAACTATATTAATGTACGCAAAATGCTAAAGGTGCTTCTCTAGCTATAAGTGCTTTTGTTTTTCTATGGCTTGCAGAGTCTGGATTGGCATATAACAATTTTCCCATCTAATATTTTTTTTTCTAAATGATTAATACTTATACTCATTTTATATAATTTCATAAATGCACATCATAAAAAATATATTTGGTTCCTACCCTTGGGTTAGTTGCCTATCACATGGTATTAGTTGACCATTGTAAAAGATGGAATGTTGATTAACCATCTAGAGCTGGGCAGTGGTGGTGCACGCCTGTAATCCCAGCACTTGGGAGGTAGAGGCAGACAGATTTCTGAGCTCAATGACAGTCTGTTCTACATAGTGAGTTCCAGGACAGCAAGGGCTACCTAGAGAAACACTGTCTTGAAAAACAAAACAAAACAAAGCAAAAAACAAAACAAAAAACAAAGCAAGCAAACAAAAAAGCCATCTAGAAAACAAAAATCACTAAAACCCTCAAATGTTTTTGTTTAGAGGAAATTGGTTTTATTCAGCAGGGAAATCTTTTTTTTTTTCTTTTTAATGATTAAGAACTGATGAGAATTATTTTCTTCTGTACCATGCATTACTCAGTATAGTTGCCCAAGACACTAACTATTGTTTCACAAAAATACATAGGCACATACTTGGAAAAATTATAGAGTTGATTTTGAAAGCATAATGTAGCAATTATCTGAGGAGATAGAAGTCCAAATTAGTTAGTAACAGCCAGCCACTCTAGGAGAGTCTTCTGATATCTTGCTACTAAGCTGATTAGTTCTGTAACAGGTGATTCAGAAGCCTAATCTGGTGGTGTGGGTGGCCAGGAGCCACACACTACAGAAGGAGTTCTGGGGTACTTTCTGTTAGGAATGATCTAGCTTATCCCTAGGTTGCTTATCTTGAACGCGTAAAGGGTTCTGTTCTGGCAGTAGCACTTGATTCATAAAACACTTTCTCGTTCCAAACATATAAGAGTCAGCTATGTTAGCTTATTAGCTCTGTAAAGGCAGAAACAGGAAGAGTGAGAGTTCAAGACCACCCTGAACTAAATGGCAGGGTCATCTTGAGGACAAGCAAACCCCCAAACATAAAAGGTCACAAAGTAGGGGAAATACTGGACGTTTCCGAGTCACTTGCAAGGTTGAGATTTGTTGTTAGTAAAATAATCACAGCTATCTGAACATCCAGCCAAGACTTGGGACTCTGTCTTCTTGGTTGTTAAATTGAGACTTAAGAGCAAGTGACTTTGAGACCTTTTCTATAACTACCATTTGATATTTATCTTCCTATGGCAAGCACAGAACCGGCTGATATGCTATTGTTTCACTGTCATCTATAAACATGCAAAATAGCTAGCTAGTGAAGTCCAAGTCCCATTTTGTAGAAGAGAGTGACCTCTAGACAAGACAACTTGCTCAAGGTCTCAAGGTGATTGTGGGTATGCTTATATATGTGTGCACAGAAAAGATTTTTTTTCCTATTGCCAAGCAAGCAGAGAGAACTTGGAGGTTTTGGAGCAGATGTTTGAAACCTTGATTGCAGGACTTTCAAGTTAGGACTGTGCTAGTTAAAATGGAATTGTCAAGGTTATTTTGCATAGAGCAGTCCCTTTCAGTTTTTGGAAGGCTTCACATTTGGTTTCTTTTTCTATTTTGTTGACCCTTTGTTTCCTCTTGGATCCTCTGCTGGAATCAGTCTCAGGCGTTCTCAGACTCTCCATTCAGATGCCATTTGTCAAATACCCAGGTCATGGTGGACCCACCTGCCTGCTGTGACAGCACATTGTATGCTTCTGTTGCATGCATGTGTGTGTGTGTGTGTGTGTGTGTGTGTGTGTGTGTGTGCTCGCGCGCGCGCACACACACAAGCCTAGGAAATATCTCTTTTTTACATTCCCCAAATTACCACAAAGAAAAGTGGACAATTAGTTATTCCTTCACCAGATATAAACAGATACTGGAAATGCTGAAGCCAGGAAGTAATTGCATTTTGTTAAGGGGTAAAGGCAAGAGAAGGAACAGCATAGAGGTCTGGCACTTGCTTTAAAATGGTGGACGGCATGATGTAGACAGGAACAGGCAAAATGACAACAGCTGGAACTTAGTGGTTAAGGCCACAGGGTCAGGCGGTCTAAAGTGTGAGTTAATGTGCTGGTTGATCTATGATGTCTCTGAACCCTCACTCTTGCATGTAGAGAAACCTAGCTGGGCTGGTTTGCTGTGTACTTTCTGTGCAATTAACTCTGCATGTGGGATATTGCTGTAGTTAGGATGAGAATGTGAAGCAAAGCATTTCTGTCTTTAGTATGTGTTCTTTCACTTCCCTGCATCTTTCCTAGGTAGAATCTTTGCCTTTTGCTTGCTCTTGGGTGAGGAGGGGCATACTATATCTTTATTTGCTTTTTTCTCCTGTCATTATTTTCCTTGTTTGTTTGTTTGCCTTTGTTGTGATTTGTTTTGAGACAGGGTCTCTCTCTTTCTATGCAGTCCTGACTCTTCTGGAACTTATCATGTAGACCAGCCAGGCTAGTTTCAAACTCATAGAGATTTGCCTTCCTCTGCCTCCCAAGTGCTGGGATTGAAGGCCTGTGCTACCAGTTATGACTTTCTTTTCTTAACCAAAGAGAATACACAGCATTCAAGATAACTTAGAGAGTACATAAGACAGTTTTTAAAGATTATAACTCCCTAGCACAAGTTGTTACTTTTTTTTGCGTATATATCAAAAGTTCAAACTCAAGCACACACACAGGTATATTTAACATATGTGTGCATATATGTGCATATTTGTCTGTTTCTTTCCCTGACAAATTCCTGTAATGTATACCATCTCTGTGTACTTCTAGACTCACACATATCTTGGAAAAACTGCTGCTCTGTTGTACCGTTCATCTCCTAAGCTTTTATCATTTCATGACATTCCCTGTAACATAGGTTTGTTATCTTCTAATCATGGTGAAATAGTCAATATGTTAGTGAAATAACCCTCAAAGGTGCTTCTGGAACATTCCAGCAGGGGAGACTTGCTGCCCCTACCCTAAAACATTGTGAGGGAACACTGTGAGTCTCTGGAAGGGATGCATTTCTGCATTTAAATGAATGGCCACAGTCTTCAGTCTGGAGGGGCTGCCTTTATTTTAGCTACTGGTTGAGAAGCTGGGAAACAGAAGCCTGGCTGGAGCATGAGAGCCCAGGTTTTTTTTTTTTTTTTCCTTTAAGTGAAATGTCAAGCTATGTGACTATGCCTGGCAGAAGACGACCCCCTGCGAGATGTGATAAGCCCCAGGACCGCTCTACACACTGCACGGAAAATGCAGTGGGAGGGCTTCCCAGGCTGATGGGACTAATGACTGTAATAGCTCTGGGTAATTTGTCTTTTTCCTTACCGTGCACATTCTCTCTATGTGGTGCACTTTACACCTACCACCAGGTTCACATCTGGAATGCTCCGGCCTCTTGGGCCTGATTCAGATAGGTTGAGCTCTCCAGTGAAGTAAATCTGACCCCTAATTTTCGTAATAATTCAGGATTATGCTAATGTTACTCAGCAACCATTGTATAGGAGCACAGAAGAAAGCTTACTTACTCCCTGGATCTGTGAGCGTGACCAAGCTTGCCTTGACTATTCAGTCATAATTTTCCCCTATGTAATTTGAGCAGGGAAAATATAAGTTTTGGAAAAAGTGGAATTTGCCTGACTGATCATTGTTTTCTGATTGGAAGGAATCTCCCACTTAAGGAAAATCAAATTCAGTTTCTCTTCTTTTTGTATACAGGTTTTCTACCAAAGATTTATAAGAATACTAATGATAGCCTTGCGTTTTTAATTCCAACAGTAAAAAATACTTAGGTAGTTAAAGAGACTGACAAAATAATTTCAGGGACAGATAAAACAGACTTCACTGCAGCTTAATCTTATAAATGCAGAGTGCACTCAGGAAGATTTCAACAATAAAAATCCTATTTTAGAGCTGGCTCCATAGCAAGGTTGTTCATTTTACATTGTATTTATGTCCTCCATTTTCTGTATTTGTGTAAAAATAGCTGTATTATTAAAAGTATAAACATCTGAGCAGATGTTTTGGAAAAATATATGTGGCTTTATGTTCTAAGAAATATTTGTGCCTTGTTAAAAAGGGTAGGTTCTTCATTCCTAACTATGAACAAAAACTGAATCAAAGTACCTCTGTAGTATGTAAGTGAGTGCCCTAGAAAGCAGGGCCTGTGGAGCCAGTGTGAGGTATGGGAAGAACAGAGTTTGTTTAGCCTGGGTATCTGAATCATTGTGTCAAGGTATTTGTAAAGTGATTTCCGAGATATAAGTAGACACTTACTTTTATAACTGTTTTCCTTTAATTCCCATCCAGGAAATGTGAGTGAAATATTCTTCAGTATCTTGAGCACCATTTTGCATAGAAACACAACAAATTGCAGGTTGCCTTCATGAGCAAACACTGGGTCCTACAACCAACGTGGGAACTGTCAACACTCTTCTACAGTGATGTGCCTTTTGTCTTAATGGGTCAATAAAGAGATAAAGTTATCTGCAATACTCAGTCTCCCTCAACACCTCACTTAACTGACTCTATTTCTTCCTTTCTTTTTTCTTTTCTTTTCTTTTTTTCTTTTTCTTTGAGACAGGGTTTCTCCCTGTAGCCCTGGCTGTCCTGAAACTCTGAAGACCAGACTGCCCTCAAATCCAGAGAACCTCTTTCCTCTGCTTTGAGTGCTAGGATTAAAGACATGTGCCACCACTGCCTGGCTCCTGATTATTTCTTAAACTCTGTACCAGTTTGAAGGCAGATGAGTTTGATGTTGGAGTCATGAATTGTTATCTTTAATCCGTTTGGATCAATGGTACAGATGGAGTTCAAAAAAGGTTGGTCCTTTATTACTTTGGACATCCTAAGAGGTGGCCATTTAGTATTCTTATTGGACAGGAATCAAATTACAGATCCATAAAGTGAGGGTGAGCTCAGGCTGGATGCTCTAGTGACCTCTCAGAACCATTTCTTCCTGCTAGGTCTGAGCCTTTTGGACTATTTGCTCTTAGGAAAAAATAATGACCCTCATTATCTCTATGTGAAACCAAACATAATGTGTGTGTGCTACTGGAGAGGCTAATCTTGATAGGCATGGTGTGCTGACCCTTTCTGGGTGCAGAGTAAGGTATTCTATATGCCAGATAGGGGAAAGACATGGCTAACAGTAGCTCACGAATTGGGATTAGATAAAGCCAACAGTGTTTTGGCTATTCTACTCTTTTTACACACAATATTTTAAGACGCTTGGTAAGAAAATTCCCCAAAGAACAAGAAGTTGGGTTACCTCTGTGTGTTTTCAGCAGCACCTGTGCAGGGTAAACAGTTCGTTAGTGCATGGTACTGATGAGAGAATGACACAGGGCTGAGGAATTCACTAAGGCATCCCATTCATGAGAATACCAATGTCCATAACACTGGCTATTATTATCAGTATCTACCATTGGTAAAGCATGGGCTTATATGCTTCTTCTCACACGATCCTGACTACAGTTCTGATATCCTATAGTTCTGTACTGAACCTGAAGATAGGAGAGCTCCAGCAGGGAAGGTGGTATGAACTGTCTAACTCCCAAGCCTGCAGATTGCCTTGCCTCTCATCCATCCTCTAATCAATTCTCCCCTCCTTTTCCCCTGTCATTGCTTCAGCTGGTCGATGTTTACTCTCAATAGACAACATTCCCAGTTCTGTAGTTATGTGCTCTTGGGCAGTTGCTCCAGCCCCTTCTTTGGCCTTCCATAAACCCTAACTTACACTGGTGTCATTGAGAAAACTCAGCAAGAGGATCATAAAACTGCTGAGCCCAGCACCTGCTGCAGAGTAAGCACTCAGCCATTGCCATCCATTAATCTGTAATGATACACCTCCGATCAAAGTTTAAAGTTTGTTTACCCCTTTAGGAATCTGAAGTAGAGGTCTTTCTAAAAGTATATCCCCTGTCTTTAGAAGCCTTGTAAAATTGAAGTGCATTTAAAATAAATGCATATTTATTTATAACATTATAAAACCTGGCCTCAGGATATTCAACACCTTTTGGAGGTAGTTATTATATGTAAAACAGCACTTTAGAATAGTTTTCTTCAAACCAATTTCTTTCGTTTGTAAAAATGGTAAGCATGGCATTTTGATGTAAAAAGAATTTAAGGTTTTATAGCTGATTTAGCTGATTCTTGAGACATTCTTAGGCATTTATTGTTGTGAGATATATTCTTTTGGGATGTGCTTCTCTGTGAATTGAGAGTACAATGTGCTTATGGTAACTGTCCCTTCTGAGAAGAAGGTAAGGGGCAAACATTGTAGACACCATCAACTGTTACATTTTCATTGATTTATTGACTTAGCATATGCAGTAATAATGTCCTAACTGCAAAGACATACTCCTAAAGGAGCTTACTGCTGAATAAGACTGCAACCACCATGCATAAATACAGACGAATTTGTGTGAGTGCAAAACAAAGCATTATGGCTAAAAACCAATCATTTCGGTTAAGGGATTAAGACTGAGAGATAGGCAGCATCTTTGTTTGTTTCCAATGTAGAAGAAAAGGTTTTTATTTTGTCTCATGGCTTCAGTTCTTGATCAAAGAACCAGTTTGCTTTTGGACCTATAACAAGCGTCATTGTGAAAAGCATGTGATGAGGGTGACATGCCAATTTTCCTAGGGGTTGTGGGAGAGAAAGAGACTAAGATGTTGGTTTGCAATAGCTCTTTCAAGGCACGTTGCTGGTACTTTAGTTTCCTACTAATAGGTCACACTGAATTTTTTTCCTACCTCCCAATAGTGTCATAGATTGGGAATGAAGTCTTTAGCACATGAGCTTTTAGTGGACATTTAAGAAGCAATGTATAGGGGGCTGAAGAGATGGCTCAGTGGTTAAGAGCACTGGTGCTCTTCCAGAGGTCCTGAGTTCAATTCCCAGCACCAATGTAGTGGCTCACAACCATCCAAATTCTGATGTCCTTTTATGTCTGATTCCCTCTTCTATCATGTAGGCATACATACAAATAGGGCAGTCATAAGCACTAAATTAAAAAAATCTAAAAAAAAAGGAACCAATGTATAACAATACCCCCTAGTCATAGCCACATAACAAGTGATATATGGTACATTTTATAGTGCTAATTTATTTGTTTTGGGGAATTTTTAAATTTTATAATTTGATTATATTTTTCCCCCAGCCTAACTCTCCCTACATCCTCTCCTTTCAACCTAGCCAACTTCATATTTTTTCTTTTCTCTCAAAATAACCCACAAAGATAAAACAACAACAACAACATAAGATACAAACAAGAACCCTATATGACAAACAATATCAAAGCAAAAACAGTTCACAGAAGAACATGAAATCTATTTTATGTTGGCCAGCTACTCCTGAGCATGGGGCATGCCCTGTAATGTGGAGGTTTTAAGACTTGGTTTAGAGTACATATGGTTTGCATAAAGACAAGGGACAGACATTTAGGGTTGAAGGAAGAAGTAAAATGAACAGAAGCATGGAAATGGCAGAGTCTGTACTCTCTGTGGAAAATAGTGAATCTCTTTTGGTTGGGCACAA
This sequence comes from Montemys delectorum, assembly GCA_019843815.1. Taxonomy (NCBI): domain Eukaryota; kingdom Metazoa; phylum Chordata; class Mammalia; order Rodentia; family Muridae; genus Montemys; species Montemys delectorum. The sequence goes on from JADRCD010229494.1 coordinate 20,358, forward strand.
AAGGCTGGTTTTCACCTTGGGGATATGGCAAAATGGTCCATACAGTTCACTAACTCTGCCTATTCCCAGGTCCTACCCCAACTCTGACTAAAATTTCAGGATCACAAATTTTTCTCTCTTTGTGGGGGATGAGGCCAAGGAATCAGAATGTTTAACCAGTAGCTGTGTTACTTCTAAAGAACAACTAAGGTACACAAAAGTCTTGGAGCCAAGGAAATTGTAAAGTTGCTGGAAGGTACAAATGGCTTGTGGCCCAGGATTTATGCTGGGATTGCAAGATGACTTCCCCTTTGCCCTTTTCCCTTTTCCCTTCCTGTTCCCAATCCTTTCCTACTCTTTCTTTCTTCTTCCTTCCTTCCTTCCTTCCTTCCTTCCTTCCTTCCTTCCTTCCTT
>JADRCD010229494.1:20760-52027 GCA_019843815.1 Montemys delectorum
CTTCCTTCCTTCCTTCCTTCCTTCCTTCCTTCCTTCCTTCCTTCCTTCCTTCCCTATAAGATCTAGGCCAATTCCATTAGATTTGTAAAGGAGGATGGTTTTCTTTCAATATATACTTGAAAAACTTTTTTTTTCTTGGTTAATATTCAGTATCCACAAAGTAGGCAGTTCAGAATAGAGAATGCATACATTGTCCAACTTTAGCAATTATGAATGCATATCTCCATTTTTCTTTGTACCCTGCCACTCATCCAACTTTGTAATCAACTTTGAAGCAAACTTGATACATTCTAATGCTTCATTTAAAACATTCAAAACGTACAACTGTAAGACAGTTCTTAAAAGTGCCAGAATACCATTACAGAACCTTGAGAATAAAATATTTTAAAAAACAAAATCAAATAATTAGTGTTTTTGTTTTCACAGTTTCAGTGTATGTAGGGATATGTGAAACTTGTTGTTTATACTGATTTTTAATATAAGGATAGGACCCCTCCATCTTCCTCTTATAAAAATTTCTTTTAAAAAAGTCCCGGTCCTTCTACAGTTTTTGTCATTTTGCAATTTACTAGTTACCTTTTTACCATGATAGTTGACACATTTCTAGTTATCTACAAATAACTAACTAGAAGCAGGATTCTTAATAAGATTTAGGAGTTATGTTGTACTATAAGATCATTTTATAGATTATGTGTGGTATTGTTTCATTAGTAAGCACATCATATCCATTCTTTCTTCCTGAAATGTTAGTCACTGAAATGATATCATAAGATCGATATCTAGATTCACTGATTTAATAAAAATTATTAAACAGTGATATTCTACTCTCATTTTGTTTATACATTGGCAGAGAAACCTTGCTGCTCATCTGTTAGTTGTGTAAACGCTTGTCTAGTTTAATAGAAGATGATTGTGTTTCTTGCTTTTTAAAAAATGATTTAAAATTTCCATTTAGTACATTTTGATCATGTTTTCACCATCTCCCAGTTGCCCCCAGACCTTCCTACCCTTACCCACTTAATTTCATGTTCTTTCTCTCTCATGTTTAATGATCCTTTCTCCTGTTGACCAGTTTTTAAAATAACAAATCTCCATTAGTACCATGAAGTGGGATAAAAATTACTCAATTCAGCAATTGATCTCTTCAGTTTATGGACTTAAATGTCTTTGGGACTTTTTTTTTCTGTTCATTGCAATGTTACTGGTACGAATGAACATATTCTTCCTTGACTTGATGGGAACCTTTCAAATTTTGTTTCTGAATTCTCTTGACCTGACCCTAATGTGTGTAAATGCTTACTGTTCTGACAAAATCACACAGAATCACTTTCTCCATTTCTGACTCCATTTCCAGAGAAATGTGTCTGAGCATCTGTAGTGAAAGATACATCGCCTATCTGTATGTCCTCTGTCTACTTCTGTACATATTTCTTCATATCTCTTTTCCTTTTCCTTCTGAGCCACTTCCTTATCTCTATCTCTAACTCCATAGGGCCTGGCATACATTACCTTGGCCCTACATCTTCAGCTCATGATATCAGTTTTCAGGAAGCAGCACTGTGGTGGTTTGAATAGGAATGGCCCCCATACACCCATATGTTTGATTAGCTTTATAATTTACTTGTCTTCATTACATAATTGTTAAGCATCCCCATTGATCTTGTGTAGGAAAAAAATCAGAGAAGACTCAACTGCAGATTATGATGTGTTCCTCTGTGAGTTTTGTTAAGAAAGGGCTTGTGACAGCCTTTCAGGGCTGTAGCCCCTGTAGTTAGACTGTGGAGCAGTGTTTGCTATGTTCTGGAACATAGAACGTGAATACATGAATATTTATATACTAGAAGTTTAAAATCAAAAAGTTTTAGGGCAAGAGAGATGACTTAGTGGGTAAGATCACTTTGTGCTCTTGAAGAGGCCCCAGATATGGTTACTAGCCCCTATATAGCAGTTTACAACTGTCTGTAACTCCAGTCTGGGGAACCAATATCCTCTTTGGCCTCTTTGAGAACTGCACACATATGGCCCACATACATACATGCAGACAAAACACTCACATACATAAAATAAGATAAATCTAAAAATTCCTTATACCTTATTTCATTTGAAAAGTCAGCATAAGAGCATACACAAAGGATGGTCCCTCCTACCATAAGGACATTTGCTCAGCCATCTTCATTGCTGCTTTATTCATAGGATCCAGAAATTGGAAACAACCTAGATGTCCCCAACAGAAAAATGGATAAAGAATTTGTGGAACATTTACAAAATGGAGTTATTACTCAGCTGTGTTTTAAAAAAAGTGACATCATGAAATTTTCAGGCAAATGGATGGAACTAGAAAAAAAAAAATCATCCTGAGTGAAATAACTCAGACCCAGAAAGATAAATATGTATGGATTCACTTATAAGTGGATATTAGATATTAAGTAAATGATAACCAGGCTACAATTGGCAGACCAAAAGAGGTTGGGTAAAAAGCAATGGTTTTGGGAGAATGTAGGGATAACCCTTGGATAGGGTTCATAGCCTTATCCAGTCATCATCAGAGAGGCTTGCTCTAGCAGCAGATGGGAGTTGATTCAGAGATGCACTGCCAGACATTATGTGATGAGAGAGTCTAAATTGGAAGTCTCCATCAGGCTCCTCCCCTCAGAACTCAGGCAATCATGCAGAAAAGGATTCATTCAGTTTTTCTTCCTTAATTCGTCTGTAACTCCATGTCACAAAACGGGGCTGCTCACACTCATAGTAGGGCTTTCGACCTCTGCTCAAGACCTAGGTCAGCGTAAAGACATGCTAGTGAGTTTGAATGTGAAATGTCCTTCGTAGGCTTGTTGGACTGAGCACCTAGGCCTGGTCTGCTGGCTTTGCCTTAAAGGATTGTGGGAACTTTAGTGGGAGGAGCCTTTTTGTAAGAGTCAGAGCAGATGCAAGACAGCAGGAGAACACAGCCTTCTCGATCAATTAAGCAAGGAAAGTATGAGCTCACAGCGATGGAAGAATCAAGCGCACGGTTTACATTGGATCTGCACCAGGTCCTCTGCATGTATATTAAAGCTATTAGCGTAGTGGTCCGCCCCCTCACCCCCTCACCCCCACCCCCGCCCTCACCCCCACCCAGACTGGGTTTCTCTGCGTAGCCCTGGCTATGGCTCTCCTGGAACCCACTCTGTAGACTAGGCTGGCCTCGAACTCAGAAATCCACCTGCCTCTGCCTCCCAAGTGCTGGGATTAAAGGTGTGTGCCACCACTGCCCAGCCCTTAGTGTGGTGTTTTTACGGGGCTGCTGACTGTGGGTACGAGTGGGTCTCTTAATTTTACCCTAGCTGCTGGGACTCTGTTGGGTTGTTGTGTCCAACTTTAATATGATAGTTTTTACTTCAGCTTCTTATTTTCTTTTATTTGTTTGTTAACTCTTAATAGTCTGTTCTTTTTTAATGGGAGGAAAAGAGGAGTGGATCTGGAGGGGAGAAAACATGGGAGAGGAACTGGGAGGAGTAGAGACAGAAGGGAAAGTATAATCAGGATATGTGAAAAGACTATTTTTGATACAAGACAAAAAGGGGCAAAAGAAGTTTGAAATGAGGAAAAGAAAACGTGAAACCTGGATGAACAGTTTGGAGACTTATTTGGTTAACCACAAGGCTGTAAATTTGAATAAGGAAACAATAAGAGATGAACCACATATATGTCATGTGCTTCTGTTCTGTTTCCCCCCAAATGTCTACAGCTCTGATGTATCCTCTGTAGCCTGAAGAATATTCTGAGCTTGCCAAGACTAAAGTATGTCCTTCCCAACTATTCCTCTCTGAAAATTTTAGAGAAAAGTAAAGAACAATGGAGATGTTTTTGGGAAAGAAATTGGCAAAGTAAAGATTACTCTGGATCCTGGCTGGATGGTGGATGAGAAAGAAGTTAAATGAAATGGTGTACAAATACCTTCTCTTTAACCAGTAGTAATTTTTTTGCTTCATTTTTTTGGGAAGAGATTCGTATTCATATTGATATGTAGACTCAGTAATAGACTAAGGGTGTTCAGCCATCTTAGAGTGGATATAACAAATTGTGAGACATCTCTGAGCAACGATGGAGATCCGCCCTGTTGTTTGGAGACTGTCACCCTAAACTAAGATGACTGTTCATAGTCTAGCTTGATCCCCCATAGGGCAAAAGATCGCAAAGGAGTGGGTATACATTCATGGAAAGGAATCTGCTTAAGTCAGCCATGCTTGCAATCTCAGGACTTGGGAGGTTGAGGTGAGCAAACTGCCAGCGGCTGGCTAGCTTGGGTTACACCTTGAGATTCCATCTCGAATTCCCTCTTCTCAGTAAAATAAAGAAAAGAGAAAGAATCCAGGGCTAAAATGTTCAACAGTAGATTTTACCAGTGGGGTTTAAATCAAAATACAGACATCTAATTGGTGCTGATGTCAGTAACTCTTTGAGACTGCTTCTCATAAGATTGGATTGTTTATTGTGTGCATCAGTGTAAAGACCTTGACTTCTTTGCATTGTCATTAAAATATTTATGCAGATATGCATATAAGCATGTAGATGTTTGAGAGTGAAGTTTTCACGCATACCAAGTTTGCAGATTAGAGTAAAAAGGCCTGACATCTTTTTACTAAGTGATGGAATTTATCATGACATTTACATAGTCTAACATCTAATCATTTTTGTATTAATGAAAATATTTTGCTTAAATATTTTGAAAGCAAAGCATCGTCATTGAATCAAAACTGACATTTTAATTTGAACTCTCCACTCTAAAAAGAGTTTGCAGTCAAAATTTGTCATTAAAAAACCTCGATGAAATAAAAAATAATGATATGCTGGCTTGCTCGTAGAAGGTTCAGAACAGAATTCTAATGATACTATATTTTAATGCTCGGTTGGCTTCTTTTGCTGCCATATAGGGATTAAGTTGAAGTACCTTTTGTTGCAGTGGGAAGTAATACAGCCTTAAACACGTAGGAACTACACTAGGGTCAGAGCTGGCTCATGTCTTAATGGAATGACTTTGCTTAAGTCAGGTCAACATTTCTTTCCTCTTCAAGACTGGAATAAAATAGATATGTTACAGGGTCTTAAGATAAAATTGTATGGCAAAATATAGAAACAGATCTTAGGAAAATAGAAAATAATCAAAGGTATATCTTACACATTTTATAGCAAATAATATTGAGAATAATTTTCCCAAATAAAAATGTCATTTTCATAGTAATGTTTGAATATGCTTGTAATTTCTGAAAGTATGTTTCCCTTCCCATTTGCAGTCACTGCATTGGCTATGTGTTTGAATGTGTCCTCTGAAATGTGTGTTAGAAATAATTTTTGAGACTACACTGTGAACCTTTAAAAAAATAAAAATACTTTATTGATCAACCATCATACAATTTTGGATTGTTACATGTAGTGAAAAAACACCAAGTTTTCCTTCATTTTCAAATGTCTGGCATGCTATTCTTTGATCTTCAGGGACAATAATTCCCTACTCACAGGTCTTCCAAGGGTTTTCAAAATCATGGTACTCTACTCATGTTTCTAGCAAGAGTCCCAGTATACATTCAAGTAGCTAAAATTCTTGCTTAAAGAATAAAGTTCACTAAGTGTTATAGTTTTACAAAGTACTACATTCTATAGGAATATGGAGGGAAAATGTCTGGAATACATGTCTTACTGTGAAGTAACAGCCCTTCATGGAATCCCATGCGGACACTGTCCATTTAAGGTCTCACTTTGCATTGAAAGTGTGTGATATCTTGGGAGAACATTCAATATCCTTACAGAGCACATTACATATGTAAACTCATTAGTAAGTATTTTGTCTTTTTAATGACCATTTCTTTCTTTTTTTATTAGATATTTTCATTATTTACATTTCAAATGTTCTCCCCTTTCCTGGTTTCCCCTCTGAAATACCCCCTCTTGCCTCCCCTCCTTCCCCTGCTCACCAACCCACCCTCTCCCACTTCCTGGCCCTGGCATTCCCCTATACTGGGGCATAGAGCCTTCACAGAACCAAGGGCCTCTCCTCCACTGACCCGACTAGGCCATCCTCCGCTATACATATGCAGCTGGAGCCAAGAGTCCCACCGTGTGTACTCTTTGGTTGATGATTTACTCCCTGGCAGCTCTAAAGGTACTATTTAGTTCATATTATTGTTCCTCCTATGAGGCTGCAAACTCCATCAGCTCCTTGAGTCCTTTCTCTAGTTCCTTCATTGGGGACCCTGTGCTCAGTCCAGTGGATGGCTGTGAGCATCCACTTCTGTATTTGTAATGACTGTTTTTTATTTGCATCTAAATATATATCCACACATATTTGCTTATTTTTATTCATGTATATATTACAGGCTAGCATTCCTATATGAGGAAGAACATGTGGTTAATTTCTTCCTGAGATTCAGTAACTCACCTAATATAATGCTTCTCTAGCCAGTCCAATTTCTTGTAAACTTTGCCATTTCATTTTTTTTTTTTAATGCCGAAGAACATCCCATTTTATAAATGCAGCAGATTTTCAACATTCATTCATCTGTTGATGAACAATTAGGTTGGTTTCATTTCCTTGGTACAGTGAGACCTTAAAGAGGTGGGTAGATAAGGGAAGGTTCCCCTTTCATAAACAGACTAATGTCGCCATGTTTCCTAGAAAAGCGAGTTCGGCCTCCTGTTGCTTTCTCACCTCTTCCCTGAATGTCTGTGCACACATTCAAAGAAGTACTTTCCTACTTCCTGCCTCTGACATTGGTTGTAACAAGAATGTTTTCGCCAGTCGTGGGTCCTAAATTCTTCGACTTTTCAGCTTGTAGAACATAGAGAAACAGACCTCTGTCCTTTGTAAGTTGCCAAGTCTCAGGTATTGTGGGCAAGAAGCATTCAGCCGGCTAAGATGTGGCATACAATGCTCGGTGTTTGGTTTCTTTCTTCTTGAACATTATAGTTTGCCTACACTTTTAGAACCAAACTTGATTCTTTAGAATTACACAATGTAGCATATACTACTTTAAGCAGATGAAGCAAAATTCATAATTACCTATTAGGAATGTAGCAGATTTCTAATTGCTCATAGATTAATTGTATTTGTGCTAGTTCTTGAATACATTCAATAGTATTCCTGAATGAAAGAATTAATAATAATTTGTAGCTTTTGATGTGATCACCTTCCTTCAAGCTACTGAAGACTTCTCTGTTCTCACAATAGCTTGTGATTTCACCCCATAGTATGTATTGAATATCACAACAATTTTAAGAAACCTTTGTCAATTACACTGCTGAAAACTATCATGTCCCTGTTTCTAACTATGACATGCAAGTATATCTATTACCACATATTTATCTTCTTTAGGTTGTCTGGTTATAATTTGGGTCCAACTCTATTGTATTAACTTTTAGATGATTTCTATTTCTATACATGAAGGTTTTTAATCATTTGTCTCTCACAATTATTATTAGTATATTTATATGCTTTTATCTAGTTTTCTTGGGTATTAAGGCAATTAAATATTGTGTAATATTTTTTTAAATATTTTTTTAATGTTTACTTTATGTTAAATAGTACTTGTCTGCATGTCTGTCTGTGTGTAAGTGTCAGAAGCCCTGGAACTAGAGTTACAGACAGTTGTGAGCTGCTATGTTGCTGCTGGGAATTGAACTCAGGACCTCTGGAAGAATAGCCAGTCTCTTAACCACTGAGCCACCTCTTCAGTCCTTGTGCAATCTTTTAAAAAGAGATTTATCTACTTTAAATGTATGAATGTGCATATGTCCTGTGCCTGTGGAGGTCAGCAGAGGGCATCTGATCTCCTGATACAAGAGTTGCACACCATAATGAGTTTCCATGTGGGTGCTGGGAATCAAACTCCATTTCTCTGCGGGAACAACAAGGGCTTCACACTGCTGAGCAATTTCTGTAGCTGAATAATATTGTGTTTTCCTCATGTATATCTCCTGGTGTTTTTATATGTATATATAATGAAAACATCAAGTCAGCCGAGCATTTACCTTTCAATTATTCTCATGGTGGGCTTAAAAACAACATACATATTTGCTATTAATGAATCATGCTTATTCTACATTGTATCATTTGCCATTTCTCTATCTTTGCGCAAAATGGCATTGTACAGCTTTATGATTGGCGTTTTATACATTTATGGGGGGGTGGCCCTCAAAAATAAATTTTAAAGTAGTGTTTCTTCTTTCTGCTTACAGATGGCATTTGTAATGTGAGAGGTAGTAAGTGAATTTATGAAGCAAGTAGAATTTATGAAGGCAAAACTATGATTTGAACCTAAGTCTTAAGTCCACTGCCTTTCATAGTATACACAGTGTGTTCCTTCTGCGTGCTGCCATGGTGGAATTCTCGAGGGCTACACAAAAGTGCTCAGATATAGTTTTATAACTGTGTTGGCAGCTCATAGTTTTTGAAAATTTACATCTATTTATTACATGTGTATATGTGTGGTTGCTCACACCTCAAGGCCGGAGTATGATGTCATAGAACAATTTGTAAGACTTAGTTGTCTCTATTTCATGATGTGGGTCTGAGAGAACTAACTCAGATCATCAGCCGCGGCAGCTCATATTTTTATACACCGAATCATACTGCCAGCTCTATGATTATTTCCTTAAGATCAATTTTATATGTGTTTCCTAAGTCTTAGCAAATGACAAGTGTCCTGTTTTGGGCTTTTATATATGAGTCTGACAGCATTAAAGGATAAAAGGCAATGGGAAAGCCACTCTGTGCCAGCCAGGAGTGTGGCCCTTTCTCCTACCAAGGTTTTTACCTTACCACTCATACACTGTCACAGAAAGGAGAATGAATAAGTCAGATTGCAAATGTTAAATACAAGACATAAATTGATTAGTATATATTTATTTTATGTAATAATGACTTCAAAAGAAAATAATGGATTCTTTTGAGTGAAGTCAGAGTGATTTTTCTATAATGAAAGTATGTAAGTTAGTTGTGCCTTAGCCTTCTGCCTCCCAAATTATTCATGTCCATGTTTTTCTCTGTAGTAAACACTCTAGTAAAAATGTTATAGATTAGAGATGTCACTTGATTGCATTTTACAGCCAAAAGAATTGAAAAGTTTGGAGGAACATATAACTTGTTCACTATCTGTTTCTCATACCTCCTCCTTGGTATTTGTTATTGTTAGTTAAAACAAATTCTGATATTGGAATGAGGTGGTGAATGAGTGGTTTTCATTGTTTCTACATTAAATTTTAGGCAGGTATGTTTCTTTCATGTTCAAGTTGTTATTTTACTAAAGATAGAGCAACTAAGCGTTTACTGTACTAAAGGATTCAGTGGTGTGCAGTGGTACAACTAGAAAGTGTAAATATGTGGGAATGTCAATTTTTTTCTTATAGTTTATATGTAAAGAAAAATCTACATGCATTTAAGGTGAGGGTGAATGCAATATTCCAAATGATATCTATATTGACATTGTTCTGTGTAGGAAAACATGTCTTGGGGTTTTGCTAAAGTTGCTCTGTTAATGATACTTTCTATGCATTGAAAGAACAAGATTTCAACTAGGATAAGAATGTGTATGCTGAATAAAGTACATCTGGTTAAAGTAGGATAGTAGTGGATAGCTCTAGCTCAATTTGATATCTGTTTAGCCACTGCTTACTCTTACCGTTGCACCGTTGCATAAATAGCTTTGGAGAACCATGTATGACCATGATTTGTGAAAACACTGGAGAGATAAGAACCATACATCAGACAATTATATTAGCACGTACATCTGTATTTACAGAGGCCTTCAATATCCAATTATTTCTGTGTAACATAAAATTTGCCTATATATATATATAAAATGTACTTGGAAGAAATGATCTTTTCTGAATATCATCATTATTTGCACAACAAATTAGTCCTAAATAAACTGTATTTATCCACGGATTCCAAATCACAGAGATGAGGTAGAATGCAGTTTGGTTGCAAAGGAAGAGGACATCGTATTGGAAAAGAGGAACAGACTGAGAAGCAAGTGAGAGGAGAAGCTGGTGAGTGCATAGTATTTGTATTGCTTAAAGGATTTGGATGTCCAGCAACACACTGAACAGAATTACAGAGATATGGCCAGATGGCAAGATAAAGAGCAGTCACTGCATTAGTTCGTAGGAAAAACAGGAAGTTGGAAGCTTAGAGCTTCTAGAGATTCCAGGATGCAGAGTTGTTACAGGCTTAATAATTCAAACACACCTGCCTACTCTCCTTATTTCATGCTACCATGACTATGTTAACATCATTTTGAGAGAGCAAGGTTCTGTTTATCTTCCCTGAAACAGGAGCCCCATTCACAGATTTTGTAATTCTTGTAATCAACTCTTACAACCAGAGGATCCTGGGGAGCTCTCAGGATCCCAGGTATCAAGTGAGAGAATTGTTGCTCACTTCTGTAGGTGGTGGCAATGGCTCTTGCAGACATTGTTCTCCTCTTGCTTTGTCATGAGCCTGGTTCTTGGTCATGAGCATTTTATCTGTCTGCACATTATCACTGACCACTCATCAGTCTAGAATTGTGCTGATATCTGGGGCTCTTCAATGATGTTAAGCTGATTCCTCTCATTCACCCTCCACTTCTCCATTAAATTTCAAGATGTGCATGCATGTGTGCCTATGTTGTTTACTTGACTTTAAGTTGATGCTTCATTAACCGTAGGGTAATATTGGTGGCCCTCACCCTGCCTGTCTTTCCAAGCCCAAAGATCCACATAGTACTCATATATCTTATTGTTCTAAGTTGTGAACTTTGGTCAGATGTCAATGTTCACTGTTTTGTTTCATCATTCACCTTAAAGAAAGATTCTCTTACTGAACCTACAGTTCATCAGTTTGGCCAGGCTGACTGTCTCTGCCTACTCCAACTGCCAACAGTGGGGTTACAGACTATGTACCATCATGTTCAGTTGAGTTCAGCACATGGGTGCTGGGGATCCAAGCTGAGGTCTTTATGCTTGCATTTTGCCAAATAATTCCTTGTTCCATTTTTTATATGGGTGTTCTGATCAGTGAAAATAGGAGTACACACACAGATGTATGTATAGCTAAGTCTGGAATTAGGAGCTAATGGGCAAGACTCAAATCTCAGGCTTGGTGTATTTAGTATGTTCTGTTGAAACTATTTTCCACCCTGAGACAGAGTTCCTGTTTAGCCTTGGCTGTCCTAAAACTTACTGTGTAGACCAGGCTGGCTACAAACTCACAGAGGTCCATATGCCTCTTCCTCCTAAGTAGATTAAAAGGATTAAAGGTACATGCCACAACTGCCTGGCTGAAATTAGTCTTTTCATGTAAATATTTTATAGATCTGTACTGTGCATTTAGTTAGTTCTACATTTTACACACACACACACACACACACACACACACACACACACACACACATGTCTTTATGAGAGTTAAGGCTTACTTTGTGTCAAAGGACCTCGGGCTCATTCAAAATTAATTAATCGTTAAAAAGCTACTACTGTCTTAAGCAAAAAAAGTGAATAAAGACTTTTTTTTTTGAGACAGGGTTTCTCTGTATAGCCCTGTCTGTCCTGGAACTCACTCTGTAGACCATGCTGGCCTCGAATTCAGTGAATAAAGACTCTTTAAATATTAGATATTCTGTTTAGATATTCTGTTTCCTTGACTTATTATTTATTTTATTAGTTTATAAATCTTACTAATTACCACTCTTCAAAGTATGCTACTATTTCAAATGTTCAAGAATGCTCTGACTATTAAAGGATTTCTACCCTTAGATCATTACAAAAACAAATAATTCTTTTTTAAAAATTATGTGTATGAATTTTTTGTCTGCATTTATATCTGTATATCACATATGTGTCTCTAGCCTGAGGACGAGTTGGATCCCTGGGGGCTGGAGTTACAGATGATTTGAACTGCCCTGTGGGTATGGGGAATCACACCCAGGCCCTCTGCAAGAGTAGGTGTACTCTCAATCCCTAGCGCAAGCCATCCTAAAAGCTAGTAAATGCCATGTGTATTTCTTATCTGATACTTTTTGAAACTCCATATTTATTTTCAAACAGTTTTATGAAATCATAAGCAAAGAAAAAAGAACAAATGACATAAGTAAAATGAGGGGGCCTACCCCCTTCACCAAGCTGGACTGGATTTTCCACATTGACTGTGACCCTACCTATATACTAGACCTCTTCAAATAGAGGTATACACTAACCTCAGCCATAGACCAGTACCTCAAATGCATATAAGGCCGACATGGCTTTCCTCCTTTCACGGAGACATGAAACAGCATGGTGTCATACTTCAACTCTCCAGGGATTTGACGGGATTAATTATTTAATGGAATAAGATTTTATCATCTAAGGATAAAGGCTAAAGAGCCAAGTCACATATTCTACTCCTCAGGGAATGGATCTCTTGGAACTGAGACATACTTGGGATTCTAAACCAGGAGCCAAGCATCTTCAGAAATGCTCCTGTGCTTTTATCAGAAATGCTTTATTCTTACTTGCACAAGAAAACCTTACCTCTTAGCTCCTTCTGATATCACTCCCCTCCTTGCTCTACATCCTCTCTAACACCTTTCTCTGAGTAAGAATCTCCCCCTCTGTCCTACTCTGGACTTAAACTCTTGGCAATAATTTTGCCTTAGCCTTGCCTGTGGCAGGATTATAGGTATGAACCCACATCTATCGTTATTCAGCAATTCTTTGTGTGTTTGTTCTCAGTAAAAAGTTAGGGGACAACATCAGGTCTCATTATCCAGGAACTATACACCTTAAAATCAACCCACCAACCAACCAACCAATTAACCAACCAACAAAGGCCTGGAGCTCACTAAGTCACAGGGAATATGCCTGTACCTAACTTCCTAGAGTTTACAGAGATTACAGGTGTGCATTACCATTCCAGGATTTATTTTTATATGACTTCTGGGGATTAAACGCAGGTGTCATGCTTGCATAGGAAACAACTTTTTTGATTGGGGGGGGGGTGTTGAGTTATCTTTCTATCCCCACTCATTAATTCTAACTAAAATGTTATACTTTAGGAACCTTTCCTAAATAACCAGTTAAGCAAAAAAAAGTCTCTGATGTGAAAGCACCTTTTGTCTTTCTTGAAATATTTATGTCATTGCTATATAACTCATTCCCATTGAGCTACTGATTTCATGAGGCAAGCCTCTTGTTACTCTAGATTAGTGTTTAGTGGGCCAATATCGGTAATGCAAGTTAACATTTGCTTAACTTATTATATACTAGGCATTGTGCTTTTCTGTTTAGATGATCTTATTTTTGAAAACGAGAAAATAAGGCAAGGAAGATGATAAAAGGACTCAGGGCAGTTTCACAACTGTCAGGGCTGAGGTCGCATGATTCTCCAATAACAAACAATCTGGTCTGAGCAGTAGACAGTCTCCATGGTTCATTTCTTGCTCATATTCCCAGCACACAACAGGCTATCTGTATTTCTGTGCTACTTTACCAGGGAGCCCAAGTTCATAGAACAGATGTTTTATCTAAAACATTTCCAGGTAGTAGCAGAAAAGGTCATCATGACAATCCTCAGTGTTCTGGCTCCTTATGTTTTCACTACGAAATGAAAAATGCCCTGTGCTCATATTTCATTAGCTAGTGTGAAACTAATCTTGTCTATTGGGTTGGAAGTTTTACTCTTCCTCAGAGAGAAGTGAATGTTTTTCAACAATAACACAGTCTGCTATAGATACTAATCCAAGCTTCCCTGATACTAGAGCCCATAACTAGTGAATAAATATGACCAAATAACTTTGACCTTTCCTACCTTCTTCAGGTAAGAGAGTGAACAGTGGACACAGATAGAAACTACTTGTAAAAGGAGAAAGAAAAAAAAAGGTTACAGAGATCATTAGAGAGATTATACATATTAGTTTCAGTGACTCTTAGTTGTAAATATTTTTTAAACTGATTTCTTGTTCTACTCTGTGACCTTAAGAAATGTGTTATACATTCAAGTTCTTTTTATTTACTAGCCCACACTGATGTAAGATTTCTCCAAGTAAAGTTCTCAGCCATGTAGGCCTGCTAGCCTGTCTCAGGACAGAAATGATTGCTGTAATCTGAAGTTATGTTCATGTTCATCACTGAAGGGTTTTTCTGTTTTTGATTTTGGGTCTTGTGTTTTATTTGTCTTTAATTTTTTTTTTCAGTACTCAGATTGAACATAGGACTTCTGTGCTGGGGAAGACCCATGGGGCACAGCCTACCTTTCCTTTTCACTTTGAGAAAGGTCTTGCTAAGTTGTCCATGCCGGCCTTACAGCCGTGTTCTTCTTTCCTTAGACTCCTTGATAGCTGGGATTACCCCAGGCACCACCAGGCCTTACTTTGGACTTAAAAAAAAAATGTCTCAGCAATTGTGGTAAGTCAGAAATCAATCACATAGATAAACTTTGTTGATATAAAATATAACATACATTGTACACTGTCTTCAAAAATTCCCAGTAAGGTTTTCAGGAATACAAAAAGATTCTTTGAAAATGTATTATGAAGTGTTGGGTACAAGACAAATGTAGAAGAGGTTTTCTTCTTGTCACAAAAGATCTCTACTTTCTCCTACAGCATATTTAATTAAACCCCCTTGTGTATTTCATTTTGAACCTTTGTATTTTTCAGAGTTTTGAAGTCAGCTTGACAAGAGTGACCAGCTACTGAGAAAAATAAAATTGTTTCATAATCTGTCCAATAACAAAGATCAATCGTCATGAGAAGAACCCATTGATTTTGACAAAATGGCAATAAAATGCACACCTCAGAGCACATATCAAACTAAATTGTCTTCATGTAAATGGCCTAGTGGAGGTACAGTTAGATGAGATATAGCACCTCTTTTGTCTAAGTGAATTTGTTGATATGTACTACTTACCATTTTAAGTTATGCAAATGAGATGTGGTCTCTTTAGACACCCCAGGGTGACCTTGAACTCTCACCCTTTTGCCTCAGACTGAGTTCTCGAACTAAAGAAGGATAGCGCCATGCTTACCCAAATCATCCTGGAGTGTAGATATTGCAGCTTTCCCATCTTTCTGCTGGCGTCTATTTTGTTGGCCTTCCCATAGTCAAGTCTGTTTCATAGAACACTGCAGCGACATTATTTTTAATCTTTTATCCCCTGATCACAAAACACTGCTTGACTTTTCTCCAATTCAACACACATACAACATGGAAACCCCCCCAAAAAAACCAACATCAACCCAAAAACCCAAAAAAATCAAATGATCTACACAGACATGTATGAATGTGTGAATAGATGTTGATATCATCAATTCACAAAAAATTGTACAAAGAATTGGATGTCCAGTGCCTCATATTAGAGTGTTATCATGAAAGGGATAACAAATTATTTATTCTCAGCACCTACTCTCCTATGCTTTTACTTTAGGCCAGTCTAGTTTAACATCAGTGCCAGTGATATCTCCAGTAATAAAGTTTCTAATAACTGTGTTCCTGATATATATGTATATACATATACATATATATGTACATATATATTTTTTTTATTATTTTATTTATTTATATTTCAAATGTTGTCCCCCTTCCTGGTTTCCCCTCTGAAACCTCCCATCCCATCCCCCCTTACCCCTGCTTCTATGAGGGAGCTACTTCCCCCACCCACTCCACTCTCCATTCCCCTACATTGGGGCATTGACAGGAGAAAGAGCCTCCCCTCCCATTGATACCTTCTAATATATCTTTCTAATGGATAAAGATTTAATGTTCCTTGATGAAGTCTGATACCTAGACTTGTGTAACAACTCCTTTAAAACATTTTAGAGTTTTTTTTTTTTTTTTTTTTTTTTTTTTTGATTTTGCCTTAAATCCTTGAATTCATGGAGACCTTCCTACATCCTCTCCTAAGTGGCTTCACATAATGGTTAATCCCAATTATCAGCCTGATGGATATCTAAGATTACCTGAGAGATAAGCCTCTGGGTATGCCTGTGAGGAACTATGTGGTTTAGGTTAATTGATGTGAGGAGACTCACTGTCTTTGGCCTCATTCCATTCACTAGGATTGTAAATTACTGTCAGGAGAGAGTGAGGTACTCACAGTTGTTCACTGATCTGGGCTTCCTGACTATGGACTCAATATGACCAACTCCTTCTCCTTCTTTCCTTTCATCCTTTCTTCCTTCTTTCCTTCCTTTGCTCTTTTTAGAATTTTATTTCAAGGTAACTCGGCATGAAAAATGTACTCACATTTGTTAATAGAATAGGATAATGTTAAACATAGCCTTTATTTTATATATGTATACCTCTCTCTCTCTCTCTCTCTCTCTCTCTCTCTCTCTCTCTCTCTCTCTCTCTCTGTGTGTGTGTGTGTGCGCGCGCGCGCGCGCGCGCGTGCTGTGGACCCTGGAAGAGGGTGTAAAGGTACCTTTTATTCTCCTGTTGTAATTGCTGTCTTCGAGGCTTACTGCCTCCATCTTCTAACCTAGTCCTAGTCCAGGAAGCTTCTAGCTTCTGTGCAAACTAATCTAAGCCTAGAATGTTTTCAGCTTCTGGATTTGCTGCAGGATCAGCTTACCCTTTCCTGTTCTTTCTGAACACTAGATGGCTGGTTCAACTCAGCTGTTCTGGCTCAAACTCTTCTACCAGACTGATTTAGTCTGGCTATTTCCTCTGCCTCTGAATTGCTCTGTTTGGGCTCAAAGTAACTGTAGGATTTTTTTTTTTAATCTTCTGGCTTCTCATTCTCTTGCTCATTTTTTTTAAACCTGTGTCTAGTTTGTTCTCTCTTCAATCTGTGTCTGTAAAATTCTTCTGGTAAAACTGCCTCCACCTTCCTCTCTGAGCTGCTCTGCTCTCCCTCTCAACTCTACTGCACTGCTCTCCACGAGCTCTGCTGTATCCTGTACTGTATACTCTCTTCTGTATTGTCCTCCCTTAAGTTTCTTCCCTTTCATCTCTCTTCTCTTGTGTGAGTTGGGCATATTCTATTCTGTCAAATCTTTCTCTGATTTGACTTTTTTATGCCAGTCAACTAGACATCACTTTCAAATGTAGCTGCTTCCTTCTACAAACCAAATTTACCTTTATTGTTTGGGATTAAAGGTGAGTACTAAGAGTGCCTGTAATCTAGCCAGAGTGATTAAAGGTGTGTGCTAAGGGCTGAGCAACACCACCATTAGAAATATGTTCAATTAGCCTATAACAAGGAGGTGTAGGATCCCTTGGGGATGGAGTTACAGGTGTTTTTGAGCTGAGATCCAAACTCTAATCTTCATGATTGAGCAGTAAGCACTCTTCTCTGCTGAGCCATATCTCTAGGCTCTAAGTTCTTATCTAGTTGTGTAGTTACAGAATCAATGTACAGGTGTAGTTAGTTGCAATGTGTTTCATCTATATTGCCAAGTTGACTTCTAGAAATGTTTAAGTTATGACAGCTTATGTGTGAGTGTCCAGTCTCTTCTCCCAAATAAGAATTAATTTCAAATAGTTTTAAATTTTCATAGGCTAAAAAAATGCCTTTGCTAATATGATGGATTGAGCTCAACAATATAATAACCTTTAAAGTTATTTTGACATATGTTTTTACCACAGTGTCTGTTAGTAAATATTAATATTTTATTCACACATTTCTCTTCTATAACATGGGCAGATGAATAATACATTAGAACATCTTTTGTGCTGTTGGAGCTTTAGTGTACTAAAGGAAATACTTCACTTTCCCTTTATGTCCTGAAAGACCAAGTAACAACTTAATAAAGGCTATGCAACAAACAGGACCTTTACTTTTTGAATCAGTTCAGGTCTCTTTAAGATGGGATTAAATATTCATATAAAATTACTGTAGCCCTTCCATGAAAACAAAAATCCTCCGCCCCCCTTTTTTTTTTTAGAAATGATGTGCCTTTTTTTTTTTTTGAAGATAGAAATCAGCAAGTATACAGGAAGAATACAGATTGTAGATTTCTTTTTTCTTCAGCAAATCCAATTTTACTGTGACTTATGTTTCAAAATCTATGCTACATTTAATCCATGTTGCCTTTAATAGCTGGAAATGATATGTCATACATATGCGTGTTCAAGATGGCAAAGTGTTAAAAGCAAGTACAGATAGTGCATTTCTTATTTAAAAATTTTAAAGTAGAACAGAAATGTGCCCAAGTGTCATTTTAATTTTAACCTCCTTTTAAGAAATATATTTCATCAAGTCAGTCTATTGAAAATACATTACTTTTTCCTGTTTTAAGTCTAAATCGCTTTATTTGAACTGGGTGCTATTATTCCAAGTATCATTCAGAAGGTTGTAGCTTTCAAGCATGATTCATGTTATATTAATTCTAGGGAGTTCTTTACTAATTGTGTAACAAAAGTGGAATGCATGCAGAAGAAGAGTTTCACTTTCTCTTGCTGGATGCATAGATCCCCTGGGTACTCTTAAATATGTAACCTCAGAAAAATATGGACTGAATATCCTGGGCTGAATATCCTCGGTTGTGTAGGAGAGAGAAGAAGCTTGGGAAATTGAGCAAGTAATTCAAATACTCTGCCTGACTTTACATGTGACTGAGGGATCTAATAATCCAGTGAGAGTCTATGTGCTTTAATAGTCTCATTTTGAAGTATCTTTATGGCTACAAAGTTCCTCTTACTACTGTGCCACTGTAATTATATGATATTTATTATTATTATTATTATCATTATTATTATTCAAGATAATGACAGATCTGATCAAACATACTTTGATTCTAAACAACAAGGAGCTAGAAAGGAGCAGACTTGACAAGCATGGCTGTGTTTTGAAGAACTCCTTGATCATAGAGGTACTGGTTGCTAGGAAGCAGTGCAGCAACAAACCTCATACAAACCTCAGGAAATACTACTGAGTTTGTGTGTGAAGGTGACAGAGGAAAGGAGAAATGGGAAGAGAAAGGAGGAAAGGAGGGAAGCGCAGAGGGATGGAGAGAGACCGACAATCTGAGAGTCTAAGCTAAAATATAGCAAATCTAGTTTAATCTTGAAATAACTGCGATAATTATTGTGTTTGATTTAGGTTACCTCAAAACATAGGGAGCATTACTTCAATTCTCATCTTTTACATAAGAAAATCAATTGTAAACATTCATGACCATAGAGTATAACATAGCTCTTACTCACAATGAAAATCAATTAAAAATTTATTATACTATTTAAATATGTGCATTTAAAACATTTTAATCATACATGGTCTATAAAATAAAACTGGTTTGCTCCTTTCTATTTGCTTTGAATGAAGAGTTTAAAACACGGAGAGGTAAAAAGTCACTTTCCCTGCTGCCCAAGTACAGTGCTTATGTAGTGTATGGGAGGTGACGGGCTGTTTCCTGGCTCAGGTTCCCACACTTGCAAGATAATCTCAATGGGAGAGCACAGCAGGACCCTATCAAGCGGTCAATGGGAGACAGGATCTCAGCTAGAGCCATCCTAGACACCACAGATTTGCTTTTGGTGTCAAAGTCCCAGAGACAATATAAATATTTAGAATCTCTCAAGCTGACTGATCTCCCTTAGTGGGTCTATCTGCTTAGAACTTTACATAACTGAAGTCTGATGCAATTACCAGTGTTATTGTCACCAGTAGATGCTCCCTCTCTTTCCTTCTTCTCTCCCTCTTACTCTCCCCCTTTTCTCTTTCCCTCAACATATTCTTCTTTCTTATCCACAAGCATGGGCATGCTTCCTCAGACTAATCCACTGTTATAAAACCATATTCCTTGGAACCATATGACCTTGGCAAGTCACTAGAAAATGTGTCAGGGAGGCCTCCCATCAGGATCTAATTATATTTATCTGTTTGACGTGAGATTTTCCTAGAAAATAAAGACACTGTGGGAAACTTTCTGAACCACAGAAATAATAATCAAAAACAAACCAAAGCAACAACAAGAACAACTTATCTTAATTTTATCTTGTAGTTAATTTATTTTTCCTGATTTAGACACCTCCTCCCCAATTCACAATGTGCCCATATTTGGGAGACTGGTCACACTTCTTTTATTTAGCAGCGAACTATTGAGAAAATGGGCTTTGAAAAGTGGATGGATTTAGCTGTGGATCAATATCATGAAACCTGTTATTATTATTTTTTTTGATGGGGCCTCTTACCCATACTGGCAATATAATTGATATTTGTAATTTTGTGACATCTATATGAGTCAAGTAAATGAAAACTGCGTTGCCTTCAGTTGATATATGAGACAGATAATGATTATGCTTGCTTGTGTGTGTTGAGTAGTAGTTATGTTGTATTCTGTTAGGTACATATTTTTTCTTAGACCAAATAAGCATTTTCAGAATATCGATTGTGATCTGCATCTACTAATTTTCTATAAAATGGCAGTTTTCCTTTTAATCAGAGACGATCTCCCAGTGAATGACCACTCTGAAGGATGAGTGCTGTGTTATCTGCATTGCAGCTTTTACTTTAGCCAACCTTCTCAGTCAGGCTAGGACACATACTAACCACTTAGAAGAACTGGATATAAAAATAGAGCAAAGTCTTATTTCTAATCCACCCTATACCTAAATCTTTCCCATGCTTGACTCTAATTTCTTCCTTTTTTTTTTCCTGCCTCAGTTCAGATTTTTTTTTCTCTTTCTGCTTAAGATCTGGTCCTGTCTTAGGTCTCTTTCTAGAGGTTTGTATTCGTTTGACAACTGTTTTTTTTTTTTACGTTATTTTTTACAACTTTATTTTTGATTATTTACACTAACATTTAATTGTGCTGTGATACTTTAACTTAAGAAAAAATAAATCCCACCTTTTTAAAAGAAAAAATACCTAAGCATCTGTACATATGAACAACAGTAAATGGATTCACACACACACACACACACACACACACACACACAGACAGACACACACACACAGACAGAGAGACACACACACACATACATTGTGCGACAATAATAATTAAATAAAATGAGGTCATACATTTGAGAGGGAGTGGGAGGAGACATAGGAGGAGTTGAAAATGGGACGGGAAGGCATAAAATTAGTATAAAAACATAAAATTTCTTTTAAAAATTAAAATATCTTTTGCAGACTGCATAAAGGATGAAAAAATTGCTTTTCCACATCTTTCTTCTCTGACACACCAGCGTTCAGCTCACGACTCCGTGGACGCTGCCCTGGTCTAGCTCTCTAAGTTCTGAGTATCCAGCTTTTGTCCTCAGTTTTATTCTCTCCCCTCTTGACCCATCATATTTTGTTGACACAGGGGTCATGGTTTTCCCTCGGCTTTCTTCGTCAGAACTGACCTTGACTATTAGCTCCTGAGACGGGTGACGCTTTTATTATACATACAAATATTGGCATTCCTCCAGACTTGGTACCAAATTCACTTTTCTAGACACAAATTCTGTATGTCCAAAGGAGAAAGTCTAATTCATTATTTAAATCCTCTCAGCCATCTCTGTGATACAACTATCTGCTTCCTTGTTGAAAACAGATGTTGGCCCTGGCATTCTCCTACACTGGGGCATAGAGCCTTTACAGGATCAAGGGCCTATCCTCCCATTGATGACTGACTAGGACATCCTCTGCTACATATGCAGCAGAAGTGGTGAGTCCCACCATGTGTCCTGTTTGGTTGGTGGTTTAGGAAGAGGGAGAGGGTGGGTTGGTGAGCAGGGGAGGGGTGGAAGGGAATAGGGGGTTTTTTGAAGGGGAAATCAGGAAAAGGAAGAACATTCAAAATGTTAATAAAGAAACTATCTAATAAAAATGAATAGAAAAAAGAAAAATACATGTATTAAAATAATAAATAACAACAACAACAACAACAAAGAAAGTAGACTAGAAATAAATAAGCCAATAGACAAAGCACAGAATAAAGACGTAAGAAAAAGTACTAGGTACATATGCGGAAGCAAAAACACATGTTTGAACATGTAGGAACCCTCTCAAAACAGAAAGCCAGAAGTTATAATATATATGTAATGGACTTATAAACTTAAAAAAAAAAAAAAACTGTAAGAGATGAAAAAAAACCTTCAAAGAAGCCACTGTGTTCCTTTTGGTCATCTAGTGCTGGCCATGGGATCTGGCATCGAGAGTGGTTTGTGAGACTCCATCCAAGAGAACTGACGTCTCACTTACAAATGTTATTATGTGGAGATAGCTTTTTAGCTAGGGATGGGGGAAAAGAAAAACAACAACAACAGCAACAACAACAGATGCTGGGAGCCAATGCAGATTACTTTCTTCTACTAAGCCCCACTGTATCAGCGATACTACTTATTCTCTACAAAATAAATGTGGACCCATTTTCACATCTAGAGTTCCACCACTGTTGCTTGAACCCTGCTCCCCACTTCTTATCCTTCTGAATAGCTACAGCAGCATCTGAGATTCGCTCACCAGTTTTTGTTTCTTCTAACTCCATTTTTACTCAGTAGGACAAGTGACTTTATCCCAATGTGAACAGAACCACGTGACTTTCCTTGTCCAGGAAACATAATGAAGCCCCTCACTTACAGTGAGATTGAAATTTCTTCCCAAGAGCTGACAATCTGTGTGTGATGTCCCTTTATTTCTTTTTTTTTTTTTAGGTTCCATTTTTGTACCTCTATCTTGTAAAATCATTTAATAAATAAATGAAAAACAATAATTCTGACGCAACAAAACAAAACTTGGCCCTTTCTCTTAATACATTTGAATTTTTTTTTTTTTTTTTTTACTTCTCACTGGAAATCCCAATGCTCTCCACCTTCCACCTTTGTATATCTTTCTGGTTTTTTTTTCATTAAAAAAATTTATTAATCATTTCATTCATTTAATTCTCAAATGATATCCCACTTCCCTGTCACCCCTCCACAAAACCCCATCTCACATCTGCCCTTTCCTCCTGCCCCTTTGCCTCTATGAGGGTGCTCTTCCACCCACCCATACTCTCCCGCCCCACCGCTCCAGCATCCCCCCTACGCTGGGTCATCACACCTTCATAGGATCAAGGGCCTTCCCTCCCATTGATGTGAGACAAGGCCATCCTCTGCTACATATGTACCTGGAACCATGGATCCCTCCCTGGTACATGCCTTGGTTGGTGGTCTAGTCCCTGGGATCACTGGGTGGTCTGGTAAGTTGATATTGTTCTTCCTATGGGGGTGCAATCCCCTCGGCTCTTCCAGTCCTTCCAGTAACTCCCCCACCGGGGTTCCCAAGCTCAGTTTGATGGTTGACTCCAAATATCCACATCTGCATTGGTCAGTTGCTGGCCGAACCTCCCAAGGAACAGCTACACCAGGTTCCTGTCAGCAAGTGTCTCTTGGCAACAGCAATAGTGCAGGGGTTTCTCAGACGCCAGGGAAGTGAGAGGGCCCCAGGACCAAAACGGGATGACTTTAGCTGAGATCCTTCTGTTTTTAAGGTCTCTGATGGAGCAGTGCTTTCTTTAGAAGGATCCTCCGATTATCCATTGTCATCCTTGTCTTCAGTCCATTGTTTTTATTTTCTCCCATGTTCATACAATCCTACCCCCATCTTTGCTCTCATGCTGAACCCATGGGTGTTGAAGATGCCATACATAGAGCATCATTTTGTCTTCAGTGAGCAGCATATGTTACTTGCTTAATAAAATT
This sequence comes from Montemys delectorum, assembly GCA_019843815.1. Classification (NCBI taxonomy): domain Eukaryota; kingdom Metazoa; phylum Chordata; class Mammalia; order Rodentia; family Muridae; genus Montemys; species Montemys delectorum. The sequence continues at coordinate 44,365 of JADRCD010229494.1, forward strand.
TGAATGAATAGCCATGTTATCTCTTGAGTTCATTGTGGAGGGTGCACAAATCACATGTATGATTGCACTGACAAAAAAACAAAAGAAGAAGAAAGGCAAACTGCGTCTGGTAGAGATAAGTGAATAGAACATAGAATAAACACGTGGTCTATCCAGGAGCAATATTCCCACTTGTTATTTAGTATATCTTTTTCTGCAAAGACAATTAACAGTGTGCATTCACCACGATCTTAGAGGTATAAAAACACACCCGTGCTCTACTACTTTAACACTTTTATGATTTACTTTTTTGCATTAAGCTAATCAGTTGCATAATAATTTTCTTGACATATTTGGGTAATAACTTTTGTAATCCAATAATTACATTTCGTGGTAATTTTCTTCTTTGGCTTGGGTATCGTCTTCTGGGTTGTTGGTTTCGTCTTTTATTAAGCAGCCGAAAGAGGAAAAAATTTCAGTTAACCTAGAATGCTCTTAAATTCAGAATTTCCACATTCTATTTAGAGTGAAAGCGTTTCACATCCTATTTAGACTTTTGGCTCAGCAACCAGTGGGCTGTAGATTTCAAGTGGCTTCATTTTGGGTAGGAGCTATGAATTCTGCCATGTTCTTTTAGGCCTTCATGTGTTCCTTGGTGTTTATCAGTAATATACTGAGTGGGGATCAGATTGCAAAAGACAGTTACTGCTACTTTCTCTTTCTGCAAAAATGACTACATTCTACCTATCACACTGACACTCTTGCTAACACGTGCTCAGAAATGTCTCTTGTGGTTGTGCTTTGTGTAGTGGGCACCACAGCAAAAGGTGCTGCATCCAACCCCATGTTTGTACAGAGTCCAGGCTGCCCTGATTCCTTCCAGGCTTTCTAGCCAATGGCTATAGCCATCTAGAGCATCCAAGGGTGTGAGATATAGGGTTTATGTAGCAGCAGCTTTGAATGAGGACTCCTGACAGCTTTTTAGATGTACTCAAGGGTTTTCCTATCAAGTCTTTGAGCTTACTCTCTTCTATGCAGGTCAGGCCTTCATCATAGTTCAAAGGTTCGCTCACTTTCTCTGGTTGTCACCTCAGATGTTGCCTTAAGTGAATCCCTTATATCTTTCATCCCAGTCACAGCACAATGGCATATGCTTCTGAGAAGATCCAGGCGAGTAACAGGCAGGTCACATTTTAGATGTGTGATCAAATCCATTATGAACTTCCAGATTCTTTCTCAAAAGTCGCTGAAGGTCTTTTGCTCCCATCAGAAATGAAGAGTGCAAGGCGCTCTGCATGTCACTAGCATGGAGTTAGTATGTTTTCTTTTATTCCCATGAATGTGTAGCAAGTGGAATCTCACAATAGGCTAGGCTTTTCAGTGTGGGATGACTCAATATGTGGTGAAAGTTCTTGCAGTCTCTTTGAATTTTATGTCACACTTACTGTGAGACTCTCTAAAATGTTTTTCTGGGAGGAACAAAAGGGAGTAGAGGTTAGATGAGGGTGAAGTTCAGAAGAACAAAAAACAAGGCAAACAGAAAAAAGGGGAAAACCCTCAAGTGCATTATGTAATTCTAGTCCTTTAATTCTCTTTTTGCTTTTCTGTTGTTTTGGGGTATATTACCGAAGCTCTAGTGTGTCATGCTTTACTGATAATGAATGAAGTATAAAGATAAAAACATGATGTGCTTCAATATAATAGAAGTAGTAATAGGAGCATGTTGTATGTTAAAAGGTAATAAATACACAGAGGGGAGGGGGGAAAAGGAAGAGGAGGGAGGGGGAGAGGGGGAGAGAGACAGAGAGGGAGGGAGGGAGAGAGAGAATAGGAGAGAGAGAGAGGAAGAGGGAGAGGGAGAGGGAGAGAGAGAGAGAGAGGGAGAGAGAGAGAGAGAGAGAGAGAGAGAGAGAGAGAGAGAGAGAGAGACTGGGTCTGGCATTATCTTTTGAAACCTGAAAACCTAAGATGGGGGTGGGCAATGGGAGGGCATGAGGAGGGGAGGGAGGGGAGGAATGGCTCCTGGGGTTTCAAAAAGCTATAGTTAAACATTTCTCTCAGAATGTAAACTTTTCTGTATGTTTTAGTTTATAGAAAATGAGGATAATCAGCTATTGTTTTATAATTTATTCATAGCTGTTCTTTGAGAATTTTAAACATTCCTACAGTGAATTAGATGCTGAGATTGGGTCTTGAGGACCAATCTTAATGTCCTGACACAGTGATGCCTACCTGTAAATCCAGCACTCCAGCACTGGTGGTCAGAGACTTGCAGATCTCAGGTACTTATAATCCAGTCAGTCTTGTGAAAATAGCAATTCATTGCAAAGTCCAATGGAAGACCTCCCCATGCCCCACACAAAATTACATGAAGAAGTGATTGAAGAAGACATCTTGTTATCAAGTTCTGTCTGACCTCTACATATGACTTTATCGGCATACCCTTCCACATTTGTATACACACATACTACGTTCACACACTTAATGTAATCTATGTTCTAAATATAAATCTTGGCTTTGCTCCTAACTTGCTCATAATGCATGGCCAACAAAATATATATCTCTGAGCCTCAGATCCATCATAACAGAAATGCATATCAGTTATTTATCATTCTGTTTGACAGTTGAGTAATATTTTAAGTAAGGCACCTATCACCTGGAAAGACCTCTTTATGAAAGTATTTTGTTGCCAATGTTTAGCATTAGATAAGAGAGAATGTAAATTTTTATAGGAAATTGGTAAAAAAAATTAAAAAGGAACAACTACACTGAGTTATTATTATAAGATTCTAATGGTTCATTTGTAGCAAAATTCAGGGCAAGATAGGGCAATATCAGTACAAGTTAGAAATGTCAGGGCTTAAGTTTTCTATTGTCAGTGCAAATGGACCATAGATGGCTATAGCTGGCCTCAGTGAGTTTCCTGTGAAGCTTTCATATGAAAGTGCATGAGAATTTCTGTCCACACACAAACATGACATGGTGCAGCTTTACACACCATCTTGCTGATTACCACACAACCCAAATGCCACATAAATTATCATTAAAAATGAAAGTTTGCATACATAGGCAGCACTAAGCATGGAGCAATAAATTGGTCACGACTCCCTGTCTCCAATGGCGCCAGTTCATCACTTCCTTCAGCATGTTGGAACTAAGGGCATGTTGGTGAACGCCCTTGACTAATCTCCTATCATGATGCACCTCATATTTCAGTACACACTAGCAAACGGTGGCCTTTGGAGGGAAGAAAAATCTAGTTTCCTGCACTGTCAGTCCTGCCTTCCTGCCTACAGCAAACCTAAAAAAAATATAATAATAATTGTGAGAAATGTTAAGCAATCAAAGCTTGTATAAAGCATGCCATGATTAATTGCTAGCTTCAATTATGAGCTAGCTGTATATACTGCTTCCTAGGATTCTCATCTTATTAGATAGGATGATTCATGTACCTTTTCTTGGCACAACTTCTGCTTCTTTGCAGATATCTTCATCAATATTGTAGGCATTTATGGGGTTCTGCTCATGAAGGCAGCACCAAAATTATCTTTTTCAGAAACATCTTTGGTCTTGAGCACCCTGTACAGTAGCTACGTGTTGTTGATTCTCAAGCTCATTCTATTTAAGGACGTGTATGACCTGTATCCTGAGCAAGTTTTGTTGTTGTTGTTAACTCAAATTTGAAAGCTGTTAACTACAGCTTTAGAGCATCTTTGTCCATGTCCTTTGTGATGTGCTAACTCTAAAGCTTCCATGTCTTGCAGTGAATTCTTCAACTTTTCTGCCTGCCTGAGAGCAACCATTTTAATGCTAAGTCTCAGCTTGCCTCTGCAGTTTCACGTTCTTCAAACCTTCTTGCTTTTCTGGCATGATCCCATTGTGGGTTTTCTGAAAAAGCTATTGTTTTATTTACACAAAGAAGAGACACGGCTGTGTCCCTTTCTCCTGCCTTGGGACGGGATATGATATTAGGAGTCAAGTTATGACCATGGGACGACACGCTTACAAATTAGAATGTTGGCCTTGTCTTCTTGCTATAGCTGGGATTCTGAGCCACTGTGAACAGCCTCTTGCTTCTGAGCTGCGGCTCTGTGAGATAAATACTACCCCATTTATTGAAGCCATTCTGCATGAGGGTTTTGTTTCCTTGCAGCTGTGGACCTACTGATACAATTACTTCTGGATACAGACGTGGAAGTCAGTTTTACATTTGGACCCCAAATGGCCTGTTCAATTGACAGGGCATCTTTCATCTAAGAATAAGATCTAAAGAGTAGTGAAACTATAAAATAAGCTTTATTTTAAACATCTTTATATGAATCCCCATGATAGCTGATACTGCTGGCGCTAAAGGCAGGCTTCTTTATCTGCAGTGATGATGAAAACTTGTTAAAATTCCAGCTCTTCAGATGGACATTAAAGGTCTTCGTCACTACAGGGGTGGTCCAGTCCCAGTTTCCAAGGAAGACAGTATGAATTCGGGTCTACGCTTCTTTCCTTTTATATTTTTTAAATAGTATGTGTATACACATACACATTTGTGCACATGTGGAAGTCAGAGGAAAGCCTACAGCTGTAAGTTCTTTCCTTTCACCATGTGGGTCCCAGGAATTGGGATGACTCAGGCCACCAAGCCAGGCAAGAAGCACTTGTATTTGCTGAGTCTTTTTGCCGCCATCCCCGATGCTTATGTTTTTACCAGTGCTTCATGGGCACAACTTCACGTTTACTTTACTTTCATTTCTCCTGTTTAAACCATGCATGTCTTACCTTATATATAATAAATATAATATGTAATTATATATTTTATATATGTACATATATGTATGCTTGCATATGTGTATATATGTACATACATACATGTTTATGTAATATATTTGTGTATGTTTATGTACTATATTGTATTATATCATATTATATTTATATATGGTGGAATTTGGAGATTGTCCTGATTATACAACTCACAATAATCATTCTCTCACCTAGAAGTCAAACTGAGTTTTATGATCAGTCAGTAAACATATTATGTATTTCTTCTCTATACTTAATATTTGGATGTTCACCATGATTCTATGATTCTTATGAGCAGAGAAGGAGGATGCATTTTTGTTTTAAGCACACTGGAAGTGACTTACATTCAGTAAGCACTTGGTAATTACTATTGACTTCATTTGTATCTGTTTATATTTTAATATTCTCTACTCGCTGGGTTTGATCCTCATTCCTGTAATCAAAGCAAAATGAAGCAATACTACTAAAATCAGGGATAAGACAAGGCTGCCCACTTTCTCCCTATCTATTCAATATGATTCTTCAAATTCTAGTTAAAGCAATTAGACTACAAAAGGAGATCGAGGGGATACAGTTTGCAAAGGAAGAAGCCAAGGTATCACTATTTGCCCATGATATGATAGTATGCATAAGTGACCCTTAAAAAATCTACAGGAGAACTCCTACAGCTGATAAACAACTTCAAGAAAGTGGCTGGATATAAAATTAACTCAAACAAATCAGTAGCCTTTCTTTATACAATTGATAGTCTTGGCAGTCAGAGGGAGGGACCACAGGAGGGAGAGGGGAGGGAAAGGAGAATAGGGAGACAGGATCAAGTATGGTGGTAGAGAGGAGAGAGGCCCAGAGGCCCAGGAGAATGAATGGAAATATGCAGCTGCCAGAGATGGGATGTGGGAAGTGGGAGGTGGGAGGTGAGAGGGAATCACTAGGCTGTCCCAGAGACCTAAGTTGGAGAGGCATCCAAGAGTCAATGCGGTGACCTTAGCTGAAATGCCCAACAGTGGGGATATGGAACACGAAGAGGTCACCTTCAGTAGCCAGATAGGAACCCCAGTGGAGGGAAGGGGACACCAACCCTTCTACAAAACTTCCAAACCCAAATTAGTCCCGTCTAAGAGAAATAAGTGCAGGACAAAGATGGAGCAGAGACTGAGAGGTCCATCTTGAGATCCATCCCACAGGCAAGCACCTGAGCTTGCTGGCTAGCTAGTGCAGCCAAATTAGTTCTTCTTCTCAACTCTTCTCAAAAAGTAAGGTTGAACGTTGTTGAAGAAGACACCTGATACCACCCTCTGTCCTTTACACACATGCACATATGTACAAAATTACATGTAACACACACACACACACACACACACACACAAGCAGAAAATTAGATCTTTCATGGATAAACTCAAATGTCAGAATTTTTAAATTCTGTTTTTATATTTAGTCATTTATTTTATTGACATTATATCTTGATTACCTCTTCCCCTCCCTCCTCTCCTCCGCATTCTTGCCTCTCATCTCTCCTCCTTCCACCCTACTGTCTTTCCTTTCTCCTCAGAAAAGGGGAGGCCTCCCATGGATATCAACCTACCTTGGCATATCAAGTGGCTAAGCAAGGCAGTCAATGGCAGAGAATTTTAAAAGTCTCCAACTTTTCTAGTATTAAAAGATATAATGCCTAAGAAACATTTCTTGTATTTTATCCATTCTGATATTTAACATCACACTTTAATCATGAGCTATTCCATTAGTATTTATGCATGCATCAGTTATTCCTTGCTGATTTAGATATCACTCGAAGGCATCAGTTTTCAACTACTCATTTAAATACAAATTTATTTCTAAGATTACACTGCAGAGGCCTAGTAAGGAAGACCTTTGACACATGCCCAGTTGGGATTGGCATCCTTGTAGACAGCTAGTTAAGACATTTTTCAGTATTAGGCATTTCAAGGAATATTCCCATAAAGGTAATAGAAATAGGATTAAAGTTCACTTAAAAAAGTAAGGTTTAGCTATAGAAAAATTCCTACTTGCTGAGCATATTCAAACTGAGTACTGTGAGAAGCGATTTATGCATTTGGTAGGAGCTCTAGAATAGGGGAAGAATGGAAGAGAATGATTTCAATAGTTTAAGGATGAATGAAAAGAAGGAAGTAAGGAAAAAAAGAAAGAAAGAAAGAAAGAAAGAAAGAAAGAAAGAAAGAAAGAAAGAAAGAAAGGAAGAAAGGAAGAAAGAAAGAAAGACGAGAAATAAAAGAGAATGTTTTAATCACCAAAGCAAAACGTTATTGACAGGGATAAAATTTGTTTGAATATCTCTTATGAATATTTATTAAAGATGAAAGGTTGCTGCCTAAGCTATACTGAGAATATGGGGTTTAAATCAGGCATGGCTTCATGTGGTGAAAGCCAGTGGTGAGGAGTTGCTGCTCTTCACTGGCTGTGTGGGTTTTTGAGCCTGTACAGAGCATCCTGTAGTTCTCACCTAATTCGCCACACTTTCTTGACAACTAGAGAATATCACCACCTAACAAAGAGAAAGTGAAGCTTCTTTTTGAAGTAACATTAGGCAGAGGCCTAATATTTGCATTTGAGTACCACCTGGTCTAAGGTTCCAGGATAGCCAGGGCTATATAGAGGGACCTAGTCTCAAGAAAACAAAACAAAACAGAGAAAGAAAATAACGTACAGGAGCCTGAGATAGCTGTCTCCTGAGAGGCTCTGACAATTCCTGACTAATACAGAAGTAGAGGCTCACAGCCATCCATTGGACTGAGTACACGGTCCCCAATGAAGGAGTTAGAGAAAGGACCTATGGAGCTGAAGGGTTTACAGCCCCTTAGGACGAACCACAATATGAACTAACTAGTACCCTCAGAGCTCCCAGGGACTAAACCAT
>JADRCD010229496.1:0-14507 GCA_019843815.1 Montemys delectorum
TCATCTGCTGCTTTAGCTGCAGAGTGTCTTGGGCAGTATTCACCCTGGTTTTTTGTGGTTTCAACACAGTCTTTGTATTTACACTTTGTAATACTCAAAGATTCTGAATGAGGCCAACTTAAAGAATCTTCTCTCTGAACTGTATCTTTTTTATGAGCCACGATAATGGTTTTATTATTTTCCAACTGTGAGCATAGATCCATATCTTGAGGATCATGTTGTGTTAGAAATAAATTGTCATCATCATCTGTATCACTATTGGACTCTGGCTCTGTGGCTTTCACAGCTGCCACCTCCCCAACTTGCACTGTCAGAGCACCTCCACCCACCGGGTCCTCTGAAGCAGAGACCATCACTACATCTGTTGGCACTCCTCCACTTAACACTCTAGACTCACACTGGTTCACAAGACAAGTTATACCTGTCACCCAAGAATCCGAAGAGGCTTCTGCTACTTCTGGTTTGGAAAGCACACATTTTGCTAATTGTTTTTCATTACTGATAGCAAGTGGCTCACTTCCTCTATGATTATCTGGCTCATCAGAGTCTGCTGCAAGTACATCTGAACCCTGTACTATGCGTGACACTGCTCTTACAATATCAGTATTTTTGTAATCAAAGTCTCGTTTTTGATGTGATCTGGATCTCATGAGCCTTTGAAATTGAAGATCCTGGCTTGTCAGAAGCTTCTTATTATTTTTGATAGAAAGAGTCTGAGGAGAAATTAATTTAGCTTTTTTGGGGGCATCAACTACTCCAACAGTCTTGCCGTGGTCACGTAATTGGACTATGCACTCCAAAGACCTCTGGGACAACTCAAATGCCTTCCGAGGAGCTTTTTTCAGACCAAGTTTTTCAACTGTTGAAGTTGGCTCTGGACACTGGCGAAACTTCTTTGGTGGCACAATAGCAGGAGAAGTTCTACAACTTATGTAACATGAACTCTTATTCTGTCCTCTTCTGGTGTCTGAATGTGTTTTCTTAGTAGCCTTAGCAGCTGGAACTTTCCTAACAGATTTTGAGTGAGTACGAGACTTTGTAGACTTCTTCTGTAAAACCGTAGAATCTCTCTCAACACTTGAACTGGGAACTGCCATCCCCATGTCTGCACTCTTTAAATCACTTTCATTAAGATCTCTGTGATCAACCGACTGTTCAGTTCCAACAGAAGAGGTAGGCCTCTGAGGATCTTCAGCTGTACCTTTGTCACATCGTTTCCTCTTACGTTGTCTTACTCCAGTTTTACATAACTCCTCAGCAGCAACACTACTGTGTGGTTCTGCATGCTCTTTAACACCCTCTGCTTTGTTTCTAACAACCTCTTCAGAAACAGAGTCTACACCACAACCCAAGTTATTGTTTGTACTATCAGCTACATGAGTTATATGGCTCTTTTGTTCCTCTTGAAGTGAATTTTTGCTATCTATTTTATGATCTTGCCAAACTGAAAAGACTTCAGATGAACTTTCAAACTCAAAAACCTGAGATTCAGAGTCTTCAAATTCTACAAGGCATGTTGTTTCTTCTTTTACAAGCTTCTTTTCCAAACCATGCTGCTCTGAACATCCTTTCTCCGTGTATTCTTTGGTCTGTTTGATGTTTTCCTCACTACAACTTCTTTCATCTTCATTTTCATCATCTTCATCCTCATTTTCTTCGTCAGAATCTGAAATAACAATAATTTGTCCATGGGAGGTGGCAGCACTGTTTTGGTTAGCTGTCAGATATCTTTTATCATCCTTTTGTAGCTGAAATGAATCCTGTTTACTTAAACCTGGTGGAAATTGAATAACAGTGGTTTGAGATATTAAAGTTATGTTACAGAGGTCTATTTGACGATCTGCACCCAAAGGCTTGCTATTGTCATGAGGCACCTGTCCTTCTACCAAGTTAGAAGTCACCACTGTATTCGCCCTCACTTTCTTATCTCGTGATCTAACCACCTTTGCAGGACCCTCACATGGAGTTTTCTTCACCAGTGTATCAGCAACTTCTGTAAATGACACCAAATCATCGTCAGCATGGCCTTCCTGGATTTGAAGCTTGTCTTCATCATCATCAGAACTATTATCCAACTCCTCACTTTTTATCTCTTTCTTGAACAATGAGCTGTTTTGAGATTTTTGCTCTTCACGCTCGTCATCTAGAACAGGGTCTGAAGACACATCATGTTCAATGCTACCTTTCTTTAAAGTTCCTCTACCTGTTCCTGAACAGTTCTCAAGGTCAGACAGAGCTGTATTTTCCTCTAGATTGATAATGTTATCGACCAAAGTACTTTTCCTGTGTTGCTTCTTTATGACATGTGATAACTTTGCACAAATTTCATCTTTCTGTACTCTGAAACTTGGTTTTGAAGTTTTACCAACAGTGCCATCCTTTAATGGGACATCATCTTTTGATGTCGATACCTTTTCCATAAAACCACTGCTAGAATCAGTCAATGAATGTGTTGATATTATCACTCCTCTGTCACATCTCCAATCTGGACCACTTCTTGAAGTACTATTTGGTGGTGTATATAAAGAGTTTTCTTTTCCAGACTTCTCTGTGCTTATTTTAACTTGCTCTTGAGCACTTTCAGAAAAAAGAGCCTCACTTTTCTGCTTTGGGCACAACTCAGCTGGAAGAGGCTCTTCTTCATTCAAATCAATATAATGCTGCTTGAAGGCCTCCTCTTCTGTAGTATTTGCTTTAATCAATACTCGATGGCTGTCAGCTTTCATTGGCTCTTTAGAAGATACTGGGCTGCAATTTTCTAAGCAATAAATGTCTTTTTTAGGCTTCCTGTCTACTTGTTCGCTTTCTTCTTTAAAAGATGGAGGGGTTTTGAATGTAGAAGTTGGATCCCCAGAAGTGCTATATTGGGGCATTTTGAATTTTATGTTTCTAATTATTTGTTTCAAACACATTTGTAACTCATGGGTTTCTTGACCAGTCAATTGCCAACCCAGAGACAAATTTCCTCGAAGGAATAAATTAAGCTTATCCCAGAACCGCTTACAAAGTGTTTGCTGACCAAGCTGATAACCTTCTTTGAGGAGACCCCTAATCAACTGTACACAAGCAAGCTGGACAGAGTTAGATGGCACTGAATGCAACGCCAAGGACGACATTATTGCTGGTCCTCTGGGGGTACTTCCAGGTGACTTCTCACAACTCCGTACAAATGCAGTGGTAGGAAGCTTGGCACACTTCACAACAGCTTCTACCCACTGCTGAGAACTCACCCACAGAAGATGCAAACATTTTTTATTTCTATGCAGCTCAATCACTGATACTAAAATCAGAATAAAAAATTCAGTGACTTTGTCACACACAGCATCTGTTTGGTTGAGTACATCTTTGACTTCTGAGTATAGATGATGAATAACTTCTACTATGTAAGCCACACCCAAATCCTTAAGATCCATGAGTGACTGAACAAAAGGTATGAACCACAGAAAGGTACTGTTATGAACACGCATATCTTGACCAATATCTGACTGAAGTACATTGGCTAATGTTTCCATTTCTTCATACATGTTTGGACAATAATCTGGACAAATGGCTGATCTCCACCCAGAATCCTAAAATGAAAAAATTATAAATATTCAGATAAACAAGTATCAATGGTGTTAACACCCAATCTGTAGAAAAGGAATATAATCTACAGCTTTACTCTTCTAGTCTACAATATGTTGTACTTAATGTCATCTGAATTATAAAAGTGCTTCAAGAAGATGCAAATTCACATTTTCACATACTTCAGCCTTCCATCAGTTGGCTTTCATAGTTTACTACTCCTACCAAGACATTGCCCTATAGTTAGAGTTCATGTTCCCCATATGAAATAAATACATCAGCCCCACCAAAGGGCCTTTATGAAACAGTGGATTCAGACTGACTTCCACATCATAAAGTCAACAACCAGTCACTACACAGAGCACTGTCTCTACAGAATCACTTCAGCTTTAAAAATGGTCTATACCTTTTTGGTCTTTTCAGGATTATAGTTATAAACTATCTGGCTGCACGTCACCATATCATCAAAATGTGGCTCGGGCTCCAACTTGGTCCTTAAATATTAAGAATAAATAGAAATTACTGAAATGAAAGGAGGTGGGGAAGAGGGGGGAAAAATCTCCTTAGAAAACCAACTACAATGTTATTTTAAATTCTAACATTTAGCAAACCTTAAGGAGCTGTTCCGTATATTCTGGATCTCTCTGTTGTAGCTCTGGTTGTTAATGATGGTTTGAAATGCTTCTATAGGGTCAATAAGTTGACCCCACACCTTAGAACCAAGGCGATCAAGAATCACCATGAAACAGTGTAATGCTGGCCAGAAAGGATCCATGCTGTCATCTGAAATAAAACAATTACTAAATTAAAAAACAGTAAGGAAAATATTCTAAGATATATTTAAAACATTTTTAGTCAGCCAAATCTGAAAGAAAATAGCAGTAATTTAAAGTGATGTCTAATTTAAAGTGTTTTTTTTTTTTTTTTCTGAGACAGGGTTTCTCTGTGTAGCCCTGGCTGTTTGAAGTCCCTCTGTAAACCAGGCTAGCCTTGAACTCACAAAGTTCCACATGCTTCTGCCTCCCAAGCACAGGGATTAAAGGCATGGGCCATTATACCTGACTTACAAATTTTCAAAAACTACAATCTTGTTGCAAAAAATAAATAATGAGAAACAAACTAATGATCAACAAAAGTTTTCTCTCTCTCTTCCGTATTCTCTCCCTTTCATTCTAAGTATTGCTTGAAAGAGTAAACAAATAAGAAATGGTTTTTATTATCTAAATAAAGCCCAGATCTAAAAAAAGTTCTGCTCCAGCAAGATCCTTAACAGCATTTTGTTGTTTCCAAGCTTAATTTTCCATACACCCATAATCTGTTTGTAGAAAAAGCAAATCAGCTATTTGCAGATATTACCAGAATGCCTTCTCCGTCAGCATTGCTTATCAAATTCCTAACCATCTTTACTAGATTCCATACTGTGTTACCATTCCCAGAGTACATGTGGAGGCTAACACTACAGCTTACTTTATTGCTCACAGTGGTTAGGTGCCTTTGACCCTTCAGCTTCACTTCTCACAGATCTTTCAATTTTTGGTTGGCTATTTGTTCTTCAGTGCTAAGGCAGAACCCAGGGCCTTAGGCACAGTAGGCAAGTACTCTATCATCCCTAACCAAAACGACTTATCTCTTGTGTATTTCTCCTTAAGCATTTTGTATCCTTTACAACCTCTGATGGCGCCTTACATTTAGTAAGACCTCAAATAAGGAAGAAAATAGTCATGTGACAATTTTGAAAAGTTTTAAGAACTGATTTACACTTGAAGACTATGTGCAGACACAGGGAAAGAAATGAACAATGTTCATAATATATGCTGGTAAATCCATTATCAATAGCATAATCTAGCAAGAAAATGCTTCCCACCAGAAAAATAGTACAATTTTGTCTAGAATCTCAATATAAATCTCAATATAAATAGGTGACTTTATATCACAAATCAACTTTCCAGAAGGATATTTTCATAGGTTCTGACACACTTAGTCTTTACGGATGCATTCCTTTTTCAGGTCTCCTATGATCAGCTTAGCACAACCATCAGCTTCACAACCCAGGAAAGGCTGGAGTCTAATAAATAATATAACTATATATTTCACGCTTCCTTTTCTTTTGGGGGATGGGATGGAGTTGGGGGTGGGAGGAGCCTGCTAGGTATTTTTTAAGACAGTCTCACTGTCTTAAAATGTAATGCAAACGGCTTCAACTTCATGTTCTTCCTGAATTATGCTCCTAGCTTCATTTTCCAGGCATCTAGAACAGACTGTCTGTGGTGATGAAAATGTTGTGAATTTATACTGTCTAGTACCCACTGAGCCTTGAGTAGTAACTAGGGCTCATGGGAATGAAAAACTAGATTTTTTTTTTTCATTTTAATTTTCAATCTGGTTATGTTGGACAGTGCCACCCTTGAGAATCAAGAGATCAATGAAGGACTGGAGAGATGGCTCAGCAGTTAAGAGCACTGACTGCTCTTCCAGAGGTCTTGAGTTCAATTCCTAGCAACTAACTACATGGTGGCTCACAACCATCTGTAATGGGATCAGATGCCCTCTTCTGGTGTGTGTCTGAAGACAGCTACAGTGTACTCATATACATTAAATAAATCTTAAAAAAAAAAAAAAAAAGAGATCAATGAAGTAGTAAGCAAAGGTAACTTTTAAGACTGGCAAGGCTCTTCCCACTGTTAAGTGACATGCTTTTGCAAATGGATCTCCCAGAGACTCTGATTTACATAATGAAAAAGTAAGCTAACTTCTCTGGACTCACTTCTTCTAGCAAAGAGACAGGAGCTAAATTAAAGTCTAAGGGGTGCTTTGCAATTTAAAGTCTGAATCTACAATCCCTAGGTCACGCTGTGCTAGAGCACTTCCTCAGCAAGCCTGAGGCCTGAAGTTCTTTTCTCCACACTCTTATAACCTTAATTCTTATAATGACACAAACTTTTTTATTTTTATTTTCTGGTTTTTTAAAACAGGGTTTCTCTGTGTATCCCTGGTTGTCCAGGAACTTGATCTATAGACCAGGCTGGCCTTGAACTCAGAGATCTGGCCCTGCGTCTGTCTTCTAGTGCTAGGATTAAAAGTATGTGGCACCACTCTGCCTAACGACATCAACATTTTTAAAAGTACACCATCACAGTATTATTCAAAAGCATTTTGTAAGTAAAGTATATTACCATCCGATTGCCTCTCCATGGTGTGAAGAATTGATTGCATAAAATCATTTTGTTTGTCTGAGCCCAGCAACAGTGAATCCATGGCTTGCTCCTCAAGAATAGTCAACAACATGCAAATACCTGTAAGATTATTCCAGTTTACCAGACTGATGAAACACTACACTTAAGAGTTATTTTAGCTAGGAGAAAGAAGGGAAGGAGGGCAGCAAGTCAAAACAACAGGTTCTAGCTCTCCTGCAGCTATTTAAGTCTGAGGTACTTCAAGTACCACCTCCCAACAATAGTACTTGACACTTTCCCTGTAAAACAGGTAAGTGGTTGTAGCCTTGGTAGAAGGTAATTTCTAAGATGACTACCACACAATTTGAATTTCACAAACTTAAGATGTCTCAAACATTCACACATGTTGTATACAGTTCATATACCACTGAGAAAACTGCTACCAACCATGACATATAACTTTAAAGAACAGGAATTAATGAGATAGTGACTTGCAAATCTCTCTCAGCACATGGAAATGCTTATACCATTAAAATAAATGAGGTAATAATAATGAACACTGACACTTCTACTTCAAACAAAAGACTTACTCGCCAGGGTTTGAAAATGTATCTGTCTGGAAGGCATCTAGAATAAATAAGATTTAATAAGATGTGAAATACCCTAATTTAGCAAAGGAACAAGAACTGGGAACCATGAAAGTTTGTACTGAGGAAATTGATTGGACTGCTCTGTGCTCAGAACATGAAAGAATACTCACCTAGCCAATAGTTTTTGTAGTTGGTCGTATCATACAAGTGTGCAGGCAGAAGGATCAGTTTGCCTTTCTCAAGCACAGAAGATGTGTAAATGTCTGGACTTTCCAAAAGCCCCAGCTCAATGACTTTGAAAAGGCAAGTTAAAACTTCCTGTAAGTCATAATAGTCATCTCTGTCCACCTTCCCCAGGTTTCTTGCAGTCAGAATAGCCCATCGCCGAACCTAAGTAATTTTATTATAAATAACATTATAGGTTCATTCATTCAATGAGCAATGAACAAAGAAAATCTTCTAGCTACAGATTTCAGTAGACTGATCAAAGGGGTAACATTACAGTGTATAGAGACCTTTCAAACAAACTCATTTATGAAACAATCATTTTCATTCATTTAAAGACTAGCAGGAACCTGTTCTATGCTAATACCTACTTAACATTATTGTAAGCATTTGCTAATTTTTTCTATTTATTCCATCAATCTTTTGTGCTCACTTACATTTTAGATATGTCTATTAGAAGCAATCTACTTAAGACTTCTAAAAGCCAATCTACTCTTTTTAAAGAGTTTTTATTTTATGTACATGAGTACATTGTAGCTGTACAGATAGTTGTGAGCCTTTATTTATTTACTATTATAAAGAAGTGCACTGTAGCTGTCTTCAGATGCACCAGAAGAGGGCGTCAGATCTCATTATAGGTGGTTGTGAGCCACCATGTGGTTTCTGGGATTTGAATTCAGGAACTTCAGAAGAGCAATCAGTGCTCTTAACTGCTGAGCCATCTATCTCACCAGCCTGCCAATCTACTCTTTAGCTGTTAAGAAGTTCAGCTGGTTTGATCAGACAGATTTGTTCAAACCTGTTTTTATGCATGAACTTGTTCCTTTAATACTTTTTTTAAAAAAAGATTTCTTTTGGGCTGGAGAGATGGCTCAGTGGTTAAGCACACTGACTGCTCTTCTGAAGGTCCCGAGTTCAAATCCCAGCAACCACATGGTGGCTCACAACCATCCGTAATGAGATCTGACTCCCTCTTCTAGAGTGTGCTCACATACAATAAATAATCTTTAAAAAAAAAAAATAATAAGTTTTTTCATAGGTGGGCAGTGGTAGCACATGCCTTTAATCCCAGTGCTTGGGAGGCAAAGGCAGGCAGATATTTGAGTTTGAGGCCAGCCTGGTCTATAGAGCGAGTTCCAGGACAGTCACACAGAGAAACCCTGTCTCGAAAAACCAAAATAAATAAATAAAAATAAAGATTTCTTTTTTGTTGTTTTTGTTTGTTTGTTTGAAGATAGGGTTTCTCATTGTAGCCTGGCTGTCCTAGAACTCACTCTGAAGACCAGGCTGATCTCCAACTCAGAAATCCACCTGCCTCTGCCTCCCAAGTGCTGGGATTAAAGGCGTACACCACCACTGCCCGGCTCTATAAATGTCTTTTTTAAAGACTCCTTTTAAAGATTTCTTTAAAGATTTCTCCAGGCGTTCTGCCTGGAGGCCTGTAGTGGGCACCAGATCTCATTACAGATGGTTATGAGCCACAATGTGGTTGCTGGGAATTGAACTTAGGACCTCTGAAAGAACAGAGTGTTCTTAACCTCTGAGCCATCTCTCCAGCACCCCTTTAATACTTTTTACTGTTTGAAAACATAATTTTACAATATATCTTTGTCATTTCCATCTACCACCACCTCTGAATTCATTTACACCATGCATTCTTTTTAAAAAATAATCCACATTTGCTTCTGCCTTTAGGGTGGCGTCTTCTGCTTGTTTACTCTCCTAATCGCATTAACATTTCAGGATACCTAAACCAAGTCATCGATATTCACTTTCTTTGAACTTGGTCCACACCCCAGACCCTGCCCTTTTCTACTAGAGATCTGGTTTGACTCTGTAACCTAAGAAGCCTAGAACTCACTATGTAGATCAGACTGGCCTCAAGACGTGTGGCACCTCCCTCCTTCAGTCTCCCAGGCGCTGGGATAACAGGCATAAACTACATGCCCAACTCAAACTCAGATTTGTGGTTTCACTTTTATACAAAGGCTTCTAACAGCCACATTAACAATAATCAGCTAACTGTGTGTGTTTGCATTATCTCTCAGACTCCTCCTCTATGTACTGTTTAGCAAAAGTTACTGTGTAAAACATCTTCAAGATCTTGTATGAGGGCTGAAGAGACAGCTCAGTGGTTAAGAGCACTGACTGCTCTTCCAGAGGTCCTGAGTTCAAATCCCAGCAATCACATGGTGGCTCACAACCATCTGTAATGGGATCCAATGCCCTCTTCTGGTGTGTCTGAAGACAGCTACAGTGCACTCATATAAATAAAAATAAATCTTAAAAAAAAAGTTTTTTTTTCACATTTGGCTTTGATCCTCTCTCACTATTCTGCACAGGTCTGCAGTTGCCTGCCCTTCTCTCGCCTCCTCAATCCTCACAGGTTCTCCACAGTCTTATCTGCTCTAGTCAAGTTGTCTCCACTATTTTCTTGTTTTCTTTTTATCTTCTTTAGACTTCTTACATCTATTTTTACACTACCATCCTTCATATGCATCTCAAGTCATTACATTTTATCTTCTTTCTAGGATTTGCTCAATCTGGTCTTTACTGAGTAATACATTTTCTGAAACATACATATGCACTCATTTTTATTATCACATATCTTAAAGCCCTTTTCCCTTAAGATAGGGCTGCTTATTCCCAGCTGACCTACAACTTGCTGTATAGCTGAGAATGACCTGAACTTTCTCACTCCCAAGTGCTAACTAATATTATAAGTGTGCACTACTACCATGGATGGTTTGTGTCATAAAAGGGATCAATCTCAGAGAGTTAGGCATACCAGACAAGCACTCTGACTGAACTACATCCCCAAAGATTTAGTGCCCAGGTCAGAAGGCAGCAGCAAACAGGTCAAGGCTGCATTTTCCCTCCAAGAGCCTGAGGAGGCACAATATTAAAGTCATCAGAGGTGCTAAGCTGGTCCTCAGATACCTATCAGTGTCTTAAGCATCAGGGCTTTTCACTGCCCTGATTTCATTCTATCTATACAACAGAACTTTGAATTCAGGAATTTGAGCAAGCAGTGCTTACCCATAGTAACATGAACAACTGAAGGTAAAAGCTTATGCCTTTGCCATTTTATCTATTGCCAGATAGCAGGGATGGATCTTGCTATATACACAATCCAATAGACCTTTTCAGCCTAGAGTTTCTACCAGTTCTCTCAAGTTCTTCAGAAATTGATCTTACCAGAGAAGCCAACAGAGCTGGTTTCAACAATACATGTCAACAACTACTTTATGTCTTTCAGATTTAGCTTTTAACTCTGCTACATGGAGGGATTCTGTGTTCCCCTCACCTATAACCAGCCCTTTCTAGCTACATGTAGGACTGACTCCAGGAGTCCTCAGTCCAACAACATAACCGAATTTAGCATCAGCAGCTTAGGAAATCTTGTCTTGTTCACACAAAATGTTTTGTGAACTCAGTCATCAAGCTGCAAGTGTTTGGCCCAGTACATGGCTATGATGAGACCTGTGCCTCAGAGTCTGGAATCTGAAATGTCCTCTAAAGGCTCAGGTGTTACACAGCTTAGTTTACAGGTTCAGTGGCAGAGCATTGCCTAGTGTGCCTAAAGCCCACAACAGCAACAAAAACTCAACACTATGAGGAAGAGGAAGAGCTGTAGGCAGCTCTTCAGGACATGGATTATGCCTTCAGTCAGAACTGCAAGATGGGGCTTCTTTTTCACTGTCAACATGAGAAAAGTGGTTTTGCTCTGCCACATATCTTCCCCACCCATGAGGTACTACCACAGGCTCAAAGTTTCATGGGTAACTTTCATGGGTTCTTGGAATGAAATTTCAAGAGTGCCAAAAACCCCTCCTTTACAAAGTGAAATATCTCTAATATTTATTATATATTAGTAGTATTTCTATTATAGTAATAGAAAGCTAACATAACTGCTTTTTTTCTATAGGTATTTGCTTTTAAAAGCTTGTAAGCTGGGCATGGTGCCCTACACCTTTAATTCCAGCACTCAGAAAGCAAAGCCAGGTAAATCTCTTGAGTTCAAGGCCAGCATGGTCTACAGTGACCGTCTAAAAGAATAAACAACCCAGCATTGATTAGCTTCCTGTATTTTTGTCAACTTCCACAGAGGTTCTGGTTGTCTTCTGGAGTATATTTCTAATTACCATGCATAAAGTCCTCATGGTCTATAAGATTCTATCACTTATTATGCTTTTCCATTGCTGGTCCATAGAGACACCTAGTCTGATGACCTCACTTCCTATTTGGGGACTTTTTCTACCATTTGTGTAGCAGATTCACCATTATTTTGAGGAAAAGTCTATTGCTATGCTCCTTTTTTCCCCTGAGACAAGGTCTTACTATGTAGCTGACTGTCCTGAAACTATATAGATCAGGCTGGCCTTGAACTCAGAGATCCACCAGCTTCTGCCATCCAAGAGCTGGGATTAAAGGCATGTACTACTACATCCTGCAGTATGTTCTTTCCTTGCTGCAGGTTTTAAAGCAAAACATCTTTTCTTGCCGTTATTTTGGCAAAACAGACTTTCTCAGCAATTGCCTTAAAATATTCCCTCCAACCCTGTGGGCTGGAAAGATGGCTCAGCAGTTAAGAGCACTGACTGCTCTTCTAGAGGTCCTGAGTTCAATTCCCAGCTTATAACCATCGGTAATGGGATCTGATGCCCTCTTCTAATGTGTCTGAAGACAATGGCAGCATAATCATATACATAAAACAAATCATCCTTTAAAAAATATATATATATTGACTCCATTCTAACTGCTAGTGTACATGGAACTGTACGTGTGGGCTGTCTCATGACCTGTTTCCATGCTTAAAGGTCATCTCTGCATCTCTTCTTATCCACTCTCTAAATTTTATCTTTCCTCATCTCTAGCAACTAGGAACTTTTCTTGCTCAAACTTATCCCCTACAATTGCACCCCCTCCAATCCCACTTACTAGCAAAATTAATATTTAAATGCCATTTCCATGCATCTGAGCAACAAAGTGAGAAAAGCAGGAATCTTCTATTAGTTTGGATACTATACTGGTTAATTTTGTCATCATAACACAAACCTAGAAATATTTAGAAAGAGGAAATCTCAATTTAAAAAACAATGCCTTCTTAAGTCTGGGGTACTGTCTTAATAACTGACATGGGCGGGCCCAGCCCACTGTGGGTGGTAGGTATCCCCTAGACAGATCGCTTGGATTGTACATGAAAGTATGCTAGGGGCCAGGCGGTGGTGGTGTACGCCTTTAATCCCAGTACTTGGGAGGCAGAGGCAGGTGGATTTCTGAGTTCGAGGCCAGCCTGGTCTATAGAGTGAGCTCCAGGACAGCCAGGGCTATATAGAGAAACCCTGTCTCAAAAAACCAATACAAAAAAAAAAAAAAAAGAAGAAGAAGAAAGTATGCTAAGAAAGCCAGTAAAGTAGTATTCCTCCATGGTATCTGCTTCAGTTCCTGCTTCCAGGTTCCTGATTTCCTTTGATGGACTGTGCTGTGGCAGTGTATTATGAAAAAAATCCTTTCCTTTCCTTCCAACCAATCCACCCTCCCACCCTTCCTTCCTCCTCTCCCTTCCTTCCTTCCAAAGGTTTTTTGGCCAGTATTTTATCACAACATAAACCCAGACACATTGAAAGACAAACTACATTTCTTCTTGCCTTTTAAACTCAAGTATCACCCATCAGCAAGTATTCTCCTGCCCTCTTAAATTAACGATACCCCCAACCATATAACATTCTACCTTAATGCACTAATATAGAAGGAGTGGAAATCTTAACCAATATTTTAAACAAAATATACACTAAGTCTGTAATTAAAGCTATCTAACATATACAAAGTAAAGCCAATACTAGTCCTGCCTACCACTCATACTCACCATTTCATTGGGATGAACCAAAAACAAATAGATGCCTGGATATTTGTCAAAAACCTGAAAGGAGCAATTGTTTTGTTCCATTCGACAAAGCGCTTCCACACACAGTTCATCTAAACAGAAAGACAATAAATGATTAAATTTAGGGCCTCAAGAGGCTAAAAATAGCTCTTAGGCTAATTTGTAAATAAATGTTAATCATTTTTTAAAAACAAGGCATTCAAAACTCCGATGCTGTAATTGTTGGTTAGACTAGAAATTATTTATTGATATATACATATTTTTTTAAGTGCTGGAAATCAATCCTTTTTTGGGTTTTTGTTTTTTTTTTTTTGTTTTTTTTTTTTTGGCTTTTCCAGATGTGGTTTCTCTGTTTAGCTGTCCTGGAACTCACTCTGTAGACCAGGCTGACCTCCAACTCAGAAATCCGCCTGCCTCTGCCTCCCAAGTGCTGGGATTAAGGCGTGTGCCACCACTGCCTGGCGAATTTTTAAATTTTTAAAAATATTTTTATGTATATGAATAGTTTGCCTGTGAACATGTTTATGTACCACAAAGATCTGTGCCCACAGAGATCAGAACAGGGTGGAATGTCAGATCTCCTGGGTCTGGAGTTACTGATAGTTGTGAGCTGCCATATAGGAGCTGGAAACTGAACCTGGGTCTTCTGAAAGAGCAGGAAGTGCACTTAACTGCTGGGCTATCTCTCCAGCCCTGGCATTTAGGGGTTCATTTTTCTTTAATAAATGTTTAAAGGGCAGAAGGGATGGCTCAGCTGTTTAAAGCCCTGACAGGTCTTCCAGAAGACCTGGGATTTGATTCTAAGCACCTGTATGGTGGCTTACAACATCTTTTAATTTAACTCCAGCTCCACAAGGTCAAACATCATCTTCCCAACTCCTGGGGTACTTGCATATATATAGTACATAGACATACATACAGGAAAACATTCATACACATAAAAAATGTTAAATGAAAATGTTTAAAAGACTTTTAGTTTAAAAATCAAGTTACGCCAGGCAGTGGTGGCGAACGGTTAATTCCAGCACTTGGGAGGCAGAAGCAGGCGGATTTCTGAGTTCGAGGCCA
>JADRCD010229496.1:22350-36207 GCA_019843815.1 Montemys delectorum
CTCGAAAAACCAAATAAAAAAAAAAGAAGAAGAAGAAGAAAATCTTTCATTAACTGCTTGACTACTTGTTCCCCTACACTGATAGTGCTGCAACCCACTCCATCTCCAGAGCAGTAACCTCAGGATCACCTTGTTCTTTCTTTCCCTCTCCTCTGCTGCATCTGAGTCTAACACCTGTCCTTTCTTCCTGAGTCTTCCTACACTTTCATCATTTGCCTGAAGCCTGAATTACTAAAGAAGTCTAATCTCTGCCTCATCTAACCTACCTCCAAACCTTTCTACAAAATGTTGCCAGAGGCTACTGCACACATTGGACTTTTTTTTTTACAAATACTTTTTCAAGATTTACTTATTTTATTTATATGAGTACACTCTAGCTATCTTCAGACACACCAGAAAGGGCATCAGATTCCATTACAGATGGTTGTGAGCCACCATGTGGTTGTGAGAATTTAACTCAGGACCTCTGGAAGAGCAGTCAGTGCTCTTAACTGCTAAGCAATCTCTTCAGCCCCACAGTAGACTTCTAAAACACAGGTTAATTCCTCCACTTTGTAGATAAAATTCCTATTATTGAGACACACACACACACACACACACACAAAAGCCCCCATGTTTTTGGTTTGTTCTCTCGCTATACACCTCCCACCTCCTACATTTGCTCAGCCTAAGATTCCTGGCGCCTGGCATTCCAGTATTGTAGCTCTCCAATTTGCCCTCAACACATTCACCCTTCATATCAATACAGTTCTTTTTTTTTTTTTCCCCCAAAACAAGGTTTCTCTGTGTATCTCTGGCTGTCCTGGAACTCACTCTGTAGACCAGGCTGGCCTCGAACTCAGAAATCCCCTTGCCTCTGCCTCCCAAGTGCTGGGATTAAAGGCAATACAGTTCTTAAACTTAAGAATGTAAACAATCAAGTTGACAACTTAATTCACTCTCCACTAGTGACTCTGAACGAACACTTGGTGAAACCAGTGTACCACAAACTCCTGAGCATCAGGCACCTGGAAGACTTTTCTCTTCTATGGTCTGAGAACCTCCTCCCTGTCCTTCACATTTATATTACCTTCTTTCCTTGTCAAGGTGGTTTGGATTTCGGTTTACTTGTCTGCCTCTACCTCAGCAATTAGGGATGTCAAGGTATAAACCTATTCTACGTTTTTGTAACTGCAGTACTTATCAAATAACTGAAAAAGAAATGATTATTTAAAAAGACAATTACCTTGACAAACGTTCCTACAGAGAAGTGATCCTCTTTGCAATTGCTGGGCTTATCTGTGAATAGATGTGGCTCTGCATTCAGATACATTCACACTTTGGCCCCCAAAAAAGAACATTTCTGAAATTAAAATAGATTAAAAACTGATAAAATGTCCCTTACATTATGCATCTCACCTGGGCCTTGCATCAACCTTGCATAGTGTGCCATCTAATGCGTTATTTCGGTCAGGTTAGACCACACACTACGGTGCATGAAGGTGAACGATTTGACACTGATCCCCTAACTTCTCTAGGGGCTATTCCCATCAGGGGCCAAACAGGCATTTGATCGAATCCGCCGTGGGCTGTGGGCTGTGGGCGTGCGGGAGGCTATCAACACTGCAACGCCTGGGATAGCGGGGGAGGGCGTCCCGGTGCCCATGCGGAAGCGACGCCAGGGCAGAGGGTTTCATCCAATCCCGGACCCTTACCCGAGAGCCCTCCCTCGCCCCGAAGCTAAGTGCCCTCGCTGTATAACGCAGCCCAGAGCCAGTGGTGCTGATGACTGAACGGCAGGGCTCCGGGGACGGGCCTGGCTTGCAGGAAACACCAAGCGCTGCCAGCTAGTGGCCGCCGCCGCTGCCGTCGAGCGCAGCTATCCAGAAGGGTCACAGCAGGAACCCTCTGCCGCAGGCCGCGCGCGAGTTACCAGCGGCAACTTGCCGCGTGCCCCTCCACGCGCACGCGCCCTCCCGCTTGTGGGCCCGCCAGCGGCCTGTCCGCTGCGCTTCTCACCCGGCTAGGCCTGGCTGAAGCGCGTCAGCCCACCTCCATGCCCCCGGCTAGAAGAGCAGCCGCAGACGGAAGTGCAAGGCAACGCCCAACCCGCCACTGCCGCGAGAGCGGACCCCGCCCTCAACCCGCCCCCGCCATGGCCTGCTTGTTGTGGAACGCCAAGGGGGCGGACCATGGGGGCCGAGGGAAGGTGGAAAGAGCAGCAGCGGGGAACCACCGGCCAGGCAGCCCGATGCGTGGCGTCACTTCCGGAAGGAGGAGGAAGTCCAACCAATCGAGAGCTCCTGTCCAAAGGGGCGGTAAGTGAGCCGAGAAGCCCACCCCGCCCCTTTCCTCGCCCCGCCCCTTCCCCGACCGGCTTCGGGTGGATGCTAGCTTACTTGCCGTTTCCTTTCGGCTCTTCCTCCTAACGTCCGAGATGTCCGTCACGTTTCCGTCCGAAACCTAAACAATAAAATGTGCGCTTGAGACAGAAAACTGTCTCTGCAAGGGCAGCTCCGAGTTCAGGGCTCTGCAAAGCCTATAAAGATCAATCCTTGTTCCCGACCCAGAACAGGCTCCGATAACGGTGCACAGTCATTCCACATTTCCCAAAGGACAGTTGGGTAGCCCGGAACCTCTCCCCCTCAAAAACGGGATTTAGAAAAAAAAAAAAAAAAATCACTTTACAAGCCCAGCACGCCTGTAGACCCAGCTCTCAAAAGGCCCAAAGGCCAGCCTCGTATATAAAGCGATTTCGAGGCCTAAATTACATTCACCAAAATTTAAAAATTAAAATCTTTGTTTTAAAAACGCAAGGATGTGAGGAGGTAACTCCAGACCGGAAGGCCAGCCTCGTACACGAAGCGATTTTGAGGCCTACATTACATTTACCAAAATTTTAAAATTAACTTTTTTTTTAAAGGAAAGGGTGCAAGGAAGTAACTGAGGAACACTGACCTTTCACACTATACCCCCGGGTTCCATTGTCAACGCCACAGAAAAGAACAGGGCTCTGAAAGGTGGCAGGAGGGTCGGAGACCGTCCTACCCCGGAGAACCTTACCGCAGAATGAGAAGCCAGCGCCAGAAGCACGCGGGTAAAGCTCTAAGGAACGTTCCAGAAAAGGGGGTGTGGCTTATAAGGCAGCAGGTGACCGTTAGAGGGACTTTGGCCAATCAGGAAGCGGCAGTTGAGGCCGACCGTTATTTTCTTGCCCTATTCTTTTTTTCATTTCGTCAAAGGTTTCTATCAAAATCAAAGTTGGAAAAAATAGTTTCAAATTAAAAGTATTGTGTATATGCATGATTTTTAAAATAACGCATTTGTATGATAGTTTTTTTTTTTTAAATCAAGGCTCTTGATGGCTAAGTGAAATTTTCAGCAATGAGAGGAAACGAGAGAAACTACCTGAAGTTCCGTGTCCCTGATGATACAGGTTCTTGCAGAATTCGTAACACAGATCTCAGACTTCAGTAATATACCATGTTTTATTCGTGGAAGGACATAAATGCTAAGTTACTCGCTGAGTGTAAGAGACACTAGTCTGACGCTGGAGAGAGAGCTTAGCAGTTATGAACACTGACTGTTCTTCCAGAGGACCCAGAGTGAAGTCTCTGGTGCCACATTGCAGTTCGCATCTGTCTGAAACTTAGGTCCTAAGTGATCAGAACAGACGCCCTTGTTCTAGCCTCCTCGGACACTACACAGCAAGGGATACACATATACGCAGGCAAAAAACATTCATATACATAAAGATGAAATAAAAAGCAAATATATAGCCGGGCAGTGGTGCTGCACGCCTTTAATCCCAGCACTTGGGAGGCAGGGGCAGGCAGATTTCTGAGTTCGAGGCCAGCCTGGTCTACAGAGTGAGTTCCAGGACAGCCAGAGATACACAGAGAAATCCTGTCTTGAAAAAAAAAAAAGCAAATATATACCATATATAATAAATACAAATAAAACTCTGTCTCAAAAAACCAAAAAATTACAAATAAATATTACATTATATTTTTAGAATTATATAACATAAAATGTAAATAAAATATATATAATATATATATACATGGATGATTTGCTATAGGATAGCTATAGGATAACTTAGGCCTGGAGACCCTCCAAAATAGTTAATAAGGTGCACAAAAATGTTTTGTCTTCTTATGAAATCAGAACAAAAAACCAAAAAGGATATAGACTGGCAAAAATTAACTTTTTTTTTTAAAGGAAAGGGTGCAAAGAAGTAACTGAGGAACACTCACCTATCACACTATACCCCTGGGTTCCATTGTCAACGCCACAGAAAAGAACAAGGCTCTGAAAGGTGGCAGGTGGGTCCTACCTCGGATAACTTTACCGCAGAATGAGAAGCCAGCGCCAGAAGCACGAGGGTAAAGCTCTAAGGAACGTTCCACAAAACCATCCATGTAATAGTATATTTGCCCTTATACCAACAGTCATGAACATGATCTTTGCTACTTCTGTGGATTAAAATGAAGATATATTTCCTGCAGCCCACAAAATGTGTACTTTCATCCAAGCCTCTGTGGCTCTTTCTTTAATCTTCCCACTCTTGCGGAACAAGTCCAACAAACTTTTAACTTTGCATGACTAGATTTTAGATTTTACCCTCAATCTTGTAGCACTTGGGAGATGGAGGCAGGAGAATCACCAGGGGTTCCAGGCAAGCTGGGGCTATAGAGCGAATTCCAAGCCACATAGGATGCAGAATGAGGACTTATCTCAAAAAGCCAAACAGGAGTTTGGAGGTGGCCACACGCCCCAGTCCCACAGAGAAGATTCATACTGCTCTCCAGAGAAGCTTCCTTTTGTAGTGGGTAACAGTTAATGCGGAGACTCCTAACTGGTCAAAGTGCCCGGTATAAATGAGGACTCAGGTGCAGGGAGTCACCTACATCAACCTCCCACTAGCCAAGCTCAAAGAAAGCAAAAAGAGTGTAAGAACCAGACCGGATGGAGAGCTGTCCTGCTGGCTTCCAGACTTGACTGGTGGACGCATGAAATCACAGCACGTGTGCTTACCAGCACAGCATCAAGCCAGTCAAAATTCCAGCACTAATGGGGGTGGGGAGGGACCCCAAGGCCCCACCCTTCTCAGAGGAGCTACCGGCAGTTGATGGCAGTTGAGGAGAAGGGTCACTGTGCTTTGGGAGGGTGTGACTGTTGGTAGGTTACTTGTTCCCTGGTGGATGGCCACACACCTATGTGAACGTGGGCAGCTCTAACTGGCAATAAATAAAAATAAAGAGGATATGAAGCTGGGAAGGAGGGGGCAATAGGGAAGTTGGAGGAAATGGTGGATTAAATATCATCAATGCCCATTAATGTATAAAGCTTTCAAAGAATAAAATATATTACTTTTTCAGCCAAATATATAAAGTTGACCCCAAGGAGATGAAGAGCCCAAACCATATACAACTCCTAATGCCAAAATGGGAGGACAAAAGCACCCACCCAAGTCATCATGGCCAAATTAATTAAAGCAATTAAGACAAGCTTATTTATTTGTGTACACAAACTGCCTCCCCTTACGATGGGGTTCAAGAGGTCAGCACTGGATGTGAGGAAGACTAGATTTGGGCGGGGGTGGGGGTTGTGGGGGTGGAGTTGTTTGGTTTTTTCGAGACAGGGTTTCTCTGTATAGCCTTGGCTGTCCTGGAACTCACTCTGTAGACCAGGCTGGCCTCCAACTCAGAAATCCGCCTGCCTCTGCCTCCCAAGTGCTGGGATTAAACACCAATGCCAGGCAAGGCTAGGTTTTTTTTTTTTTTTTTTTAATAGCTCAAGGATAAGGGGTTTCCAAATGGTATATGAGAGGCAAATGGGTGCAGTTACAAAAGCAAAACAAGGTAGTCATAATAACCTTTTGAAAAAAAAGTAGGGTTGCAAAATGGTATAATATTTTGAAACAAAGCCACGGCTGCTATTTCTTGGACCAGGCAGTACAAAATGATCTGCAACTACAGGTTGGACATAGCCCAATCCTTGAGAAACAGAAGTTTAATCAGAAACAGGAATGAGCCTAGTTTGTCTTTATTAGAAGATGGTTTTCACGTCCCAGATGGAGGTAGGCTTGTTCATCACAAGAAAAGTACAACACTAAATTAGTGAGTACAAAATTTAAAAGGGAACCTGTTCTGTTTGGAGACAGGCTGAGCACTCACTGTGAGGCTTCCATTGGTCCTGACCTCTCAGCAATCACCCTGCCCCAGCCTGCCTCTCTCCACTTCCCCCATGCTTAAAGGATTAAGGTGTGAGACAGCCTGTGCTTTCTTCCTCTTGTTCCTTCCACCTTTATCCATCACCATTATCATGCAAAGGCTTGGGAAAGACCAGACCATAGAGCTACGTGGACAGCCAACCGATGGGTAGCTGCTGCCAGGAGGCTGCCATTGGCACCAACTGTTGCCCAGGCTAGTCCAGACTTGCTATGTATCAGAGGATAACCTCCTGCCTCCACCTTCTAAGTACTGAATTACAGGTATGTACCACCATGTCTGGCTTCCTTGGTCTTAGGATCAAGGCTTAAGGCCTGACTCATTCTAGGAACAAGTCTACCAACTGAGGTGCTTGATCAGCCCTGGGCTCTCATTTGCAGATGCATATTGTGGGAGTATTGTTGTTACCCCTAGTTTTTATTTTATGTGTATGTGTGAGTGCATGCGTGTCTTACTATGTACCACCATGTGTACCATGAGTACAATGCCTAGAAGAGGGCTTTGGATCCCCGGGGACTGTAGTTTCAGATGGTTGTGAGGCACCATATTATTATAGAGAGCCCACCAGAAATGACCACTTAGACACAGTTTATAGCCAATTGAAAGTCTTTATTTCAGCAGCTGGGACTACATTTATCAAGATAAAATATAATCAAGATAAAATATTAATCAAGATAAAATATAGCCCCAAGTGTTTAAACCAAGGGTTTTCTAAAAGCAAAGCCTACATCCTGGTATCTTACTCTGCAGTTGTAGGGGGAGGTTTACACAAACAAGTAGTTTAACAGAAGGCAAAGAGTTGGAGGAGATTTTGCACAAATAGGCAGTTAACAAAAGCTAAGATAAACTACCTGGAGCATCTTGGCCTCAGATCCTAGAATAGATTTGGATAATTTTCTATGGGATTCTCCATCAAGGAGATCAAATTCTAGTTAAACCTGAAATGGCCCCAGCAAGAATACAAGGTGGAGGAACCTCTGCATTGCCTTGCCCTGTCACAATCAATCAACTATTATTTAGGGTACTTCAAGTTGGAGGTCATTACAAATGAAGCTATTATGAATTGGGACTGTGAGTTATTGGCTCAGTAGTTATGTTAATCTTGTAGACTCAAGGAGAAATACCACCAACCCATTTCATGGCCAAATTAAAGCAAGCTTTATTTGTGTACACAGGCTAACTTCCCCCTAAAGTGGAGTTCAAGACATAGGGAAGCCTTGAACATAGGGAAGATGGCTTTCATAACTCAGGAGTAGGGGGTTTTCAAATGGGGGACTTGGCAGACAAATATGCAGGGTTACAGAAACAGAACATAAGCATTAACAAGTTGGTCATAGCTGAGCGGTAGTGGCACACGCCTTTAATCCCAGCACTTGGGAGGCAGAGGCAGGTAGATTTCTGAGTTGGAGGCCAGCCTGGTCTACAGAGTGAGTACCAGGACAGCCAGGGCTACACAGAGAAACTCTGTCTCAAAAAAACAAAAACAAAAAAGATGTTGGCCATAAAACCTCGTGAAAGAGAGGCATACTGCTAGGTGGTCATGAAAAGTGTACTGGCTGGTTTTGTGTGTCAACTTGACACAAGCTGGAGTTATCACAGAGAAAGGACATTCAGTTGGGGAAATGCCTCCATGAGATCCAGCTGTAAGGCTTTTTCTCAATTAGTGATCAAGGCGGGAGGGCCCATTGTGGGTGGTGCCATCCCTGGGCTGGTAGTCCTGGATTCTATAAGAAAGCAAGCTGATCAAGCCAGGGGAAGCAAGCCAGTAAGGAACATCCCTCCATGGCCTCTGCATCAGCTCCTGCATCCTGACCTGCTTGAGTTCCAGTCCTGACTTCCTTTGTGATAAACAGCAGTATGGAAATAAGCTGAATAAACCCTTTCCTCCCCAACTTGCTTCTTTTCTTTTCTTTTCTTTCTTTTTTTTTTTTTTTTTGTTTTGTTTTGTTTTGTTTTTTTGGTTTTTTGAGACAGGGTTTCTCTGTGCAGCCCTGGCTGTCCTGGAACTCACTCTGTAGACCAGGCTGGCCTCGAACTCAGAAATCCGCCTGCCTCTACCTCCCAAGTGCTGGGATTAAAGGTGTGCGCCACCACCGCCCGACTCCAATTTGCTTCTTGGTCTTGATGTTTGTGCAGGAATAGAAACCCTGACTAAGCCGGGTGGTGCACACCTTTAATCCCAGCACTTGGGAGGCAGAGGCAGGCAGATTTCTGGGTTCGAGGCCAACCTGGTCTACAGAGTGAATTCCAGGACAGCCAGGGCTATACAGAGAAACCCTGTCTCGAAAAAAATAAATAAAAAGAAACCCTGACTAAGACAACAAGGTTGTCATCATGACAAACTCTTGAAACAAAGGCATGCTTGCCATTTCCTGGAACAGAAGGTATGGGATAATTTGTAATTAAGGTTACAGGTGGGAAACAGTGAAAGAAATAAAAAGGAAAGGACATGACTTCTCCTACGTATGGAGAAAAAGAAGTCTTACTATAGATACGTGGGAAGCACAGCCAGGGACAGACACATCTGGGAGAGTCCAGAGTGGTCATGTCCCTGAACCATGTGGGAAGCAGGGACCCAAGTACAGCAGTCAAGAGACTAAAGGTACCGGGCGGTGGTGGCGCACGCCTTTAATCCCAGCACTTGGGAGGCAGAGGCAGGCGGATTTCTGAGTTCAAGGCCAGCCTGGTCTACAGAGAGAGTTCTAGGACAGCCAGGGCTACACAGAGAAACCCTGTCTAGAAAAACTGAAAGAAAAAAAAGAAGTCAAAAGTACACAAGGAGCAAAAGAGGAGAGGGCAACCAAAATGACTACATTATAAGACAAATTGGTACCAGTGTAGTGGGGCATTCCTATGACAGCCTGACCATGTCTTTGGAAGGACTATGGAAGGATTTTGGGCTAGAAGAGTCATTGGGTGTAAGGAGCTCTGTGGGATGTTCTGTAGGAGCTTGGAAGATAAGAACACTGAGAGCAGTGCAGAAGATGAAGGCCTGGCTTGTGAAGTTTCAGAGGGACGATTATAGACTCTTATCAGGGCCATTTGCTATTTTGATTGTGAAGTTTCTGTGGTTTTGGTTAGCTGGGGCTAAAGAGTCACCTGTAATTATAGGATACCAGAACTACTAAACCTTTATGAAACCTCTGTGTTCCTGGGACAATTGGTGCTGGTTAGCAGGAGCTAAGAAATACGAAGTGGTTAAGAAGAGACCAGCATCACTGAGATGAAATCTTCTGGAAAGTGTTTTCTAAGAGCACAGAGAAGGTGTGTTCCAGAGGCAGCCACAGTTGTGCCTCATATTGGCAGCTGGACTTGGCAATGTGTAAGAGTCACCTAGGTGGTACTCTTTTTGAAGGCATGAAGGAGTCATAGAGAGTAGCTGATGCTTGACACTGTGAAAGGCCAGGAGAGGCCATTGGTGAAGGTGCAGCCTCAGTGGCAGTTGAAGGCCCAGGACTGAAGGGATCGTACAGAAAAGTTGAGGCTTGGCACCATGATAAGAGAGTATGAGAGGCTCTTTGTGAAAGTGCAGTCTAGTTGCAGCAGAAGACAGCAGTGTTTTAGAGATGCCAAAACATGGGATGACCACTAAGAACAGCAGCAGCAGTGGAGTACAGGCAGCTGGAGACTAGAAGACAAGCTGTATGCTACAAAGGGCAAAGCTGGAGAAGTGACCCAAGCCCTTGGAAAAATCCAGATGATCATGAGTGGATCCCAGACATTGGATAATTAGAGTTTGATTTTGCTTATATTTGATTGTGACTGTGCTGTGATTTTTTCCCCCTTTAAGTCAGAAAGTATTTTAGTAGAGCCCACAATTAACAGACTAAATTTGTAAAAGACTTTGAATTTCAGAAGAGATTGGATATTTTAAAATGTTTGAATTTGTGAAGAATATGGCACTTTTAAAGTTATTTAGATCTTGGGGATGAATAAGAAAGTAAGGGTTAAGGCTTAATAGTGATGTGTTTGTGTGTCAAGTTGACAGGGGTTGGTTGTACTGGTTGGTTTTGTGTGTCAGTTTGATACAAGCTGAAGTTATCACAGAGAAGGAAGCCACCAAAAAAATAAAGGAACTGCTCTGAGAGGCAAGATATAAAAATATTTAACATGGGACAGTTAATAGACCAGGTAATCTCAAATTGCCCTACCTGTCAGGTTGTGAATCCCTCTGGTACCAATCAAGAGACTTTGGGAACCAGGACCAGAGGCCAATGGCCAGGATTCAGTTGGGAAAACTACACAGAGGTAAAAACAGGCATATATAGATATAAATATCTGCTTGTTTTCAAAGATACCTTTTCAGGTTGGGTAGACTACCCAAAAAGACAGAGACTGCCAATGTAGTGGCAAAGGAGCTTTTGGAAGACATCATACCCAGGTATGGTTTGCCTACCCTGGCTGGGTCTGACAATGGGCCAGCCTTCATCTCTCAGGTAACTCAATCTCTAGCATAGGTTCTTGGAACCAATTGGAAATTACATTGTGCATTCAGACTCCAGAGTTCAGGGCAGGTAGAGAGGATGAATTGGACCCTGAACCCTTGAAACTATCGGTGACTATCTTTCCTACCTTATGCCTTGTTTAAGGCCAGAAATACTCTGAATACCTTGGGTCTTATGCCCTTTGTGATCCTCTATGGGAAACCACCCTCCCCTGCTGCCTAACCTCCAGTCTGACATTTTAGCTGAATATGAAAACATAAGTTCTTGAGATCCTTGGAAGCTCTTCATAAGTCCAGAAGCAACTCTGGCCTGCTGTCCATCAGGTTTGTAAGTCTGTTCCTACTCCTAACCCCAACTGCTTTGAGCTAAGTGACCAAGTCTGGATTAAGAGGTATTACCATAAAACCCTAGAACCTTGGTGGAAAAGACTTCACATTGTGATTCTGACTACCAGATGGGATCCGGACTTAGGGGCCACTACTCCTACATCAAGTCTGCAAGAAGAGTCTTGGGACAATTACCAGATGGCCCATCACCAGAGTGATGGAAGATCACCTCCCCTCTACACCTCTACATTCCATCAATCAACCGAAGCTGCGACTTCGTTTGTAATTCTGCTCATTCCATACCTGCATCTTACAACCTTTACTGCCAGTCCCCATCAGCTAAGAAAAGCTGCTAACAGGGAGTGTAACCAGCCCAGAAGAAAGAAGTTTGTTGCAGTCAACAAAGATGAAAAAGGAATTAGAGATCTGAAGACTGCTTTGACATCAGCCATGGAGATGCAGAGTTTGGAGTTTGCCCAGCTGGTTTCCTGTCTTGATTCAAGGATTACAGTTAAGTGATTGGATGAATCTCAGAAGAGACTTTGAACTTTGGACTTTTAACATTGTTGAGACCGCTATAGACTATGGAGACTTTAGAAGTTGGACTAAACGTATTTTTTTTTTTTTTTTTTTGAGACAGGGTTTCTCTGTATAGCCCTGGCTGTCCTTGAACTCACTCTGTAGACCAGGCTGGCCTTGAACTCAGAAATCTGCCTGCCTCTGCCTCCCAAGTGCTGGGATTAAAGGCATGCACCACCACAGCCCGGCACTAGATGTATTTTTTTTATTATGTCATGTTTAGGTATGGCCCCCATAGACTCATATGTTTGGGGACCAGGGGGTGGAATGTGATAGCTCATTTATACTCAGCCCTGAGAGTGGCATGATTAGAAGGTGTGGCCCTGTTGGAGTAGGTGAGCCACTGTGGGTGTGGGCTATAAGACTCTCATTCTAGCTGCCTGGAAGTCAGTCTTCCACTAGCAGCTTTCAGATGAAGATGTAGAACTCTCAGCTCTGCCTACATCATGCCTGCCTTGATGCTGCCCTGCTCCCACCTTATGATAATGGACTGAACCTCTGAACCTGTAAGCCAGCCCCAAATAAACATCCTTTATAAGACTTGTCTTGGTCATGGTGTTTGTTCACAGCAGTAAAACCCTAAGTAAGACACCAGGTCAGCCTTGCTGCTCCCCTAGGGGCTTGATTCCCAGACTTACACTTTCACCTGGAAGATTTGATACATCACTTGTTAGATTCCTATAAGAAAAAATACCTTCAAGGACAGTATTTTTATGTGTGCCCAGAGCATTAAGCCTGCAGAGAGGCTGTGGAGGAACCTCACTCTACTATTGTTTACACTGGGATTGTGATGGCATCTGCAGGGAACCCTCATTAAAATCTGACTTCATGCCGGGCGGTGGTGGCGCACACCTTTAATCCCAGCACTTGGGAGGCAGAGGCAGGCGGATTTCTGAGTTCGAGGCCAGCCTGGTTTACAGAGTGAGTTCCAGGACAGCCAGGGCTACACAGAGAAACCTTGTCTCGGGAAAAAAAAAATCTGACTTCATCAAGCTAGTTAGAAATGGAACAACCCATGCTTTTCTCAGACTTCTCATATTGCTCACAGTTCTCATGCATATCTACTTTGCAATGCCCTGACACTCAGCTTCACAGAAAAAGGAAAACAGGCCACAGGATGGGATATGGATTATGTTTGGGGATTGAGATTATATCAGAGAGTAGGGGGCTCTTATGGAGGGATTCTGTTCACTGTCAGACTAGTTGTTAGACAGGACCCAATAAAGTCCTAGCAAGGCTTTTGCCCACCCCTACACCAAAAGGCTTGGAACTGAAAGGGCTTGGAACTGTTGGAAGCTTCTTTCCAGGTACTTAGCTCCTTTCATCAAGATCTGACACGGGACTGTTGGTTATGCTTAAATGTCCAGGCCCACTACTATGAAGGAATAGCTGTCCCTGGAAACTATTCAGTGCACAGAGAGTAATCAGTGTAGATGCCAGCAGTCAAATAACGGTAAACTGACTTTACGGTTAGTAACAGGACAAGACCTTTGTATTAGAAATCAGACACCATCAGAACAGTCACACTTCTGCAGTTTCATTATGACTCCTGCTATTATAAACTATGAATAATAGATAGCTCCAGAGATGCTTGGTGGGCCTGTGTATCAGGACTCACCCCTTGTGTTCACACCTTAATTTTAAATATCCGATTTCTATGTCCTGGTACATACAGCTAGTTCTCTGATTAACTTACTATACAGGGGAAGATATTCCCAATCAATTAGACTCCCCAGCTCACTGGGTGAAAAGGGTTGCTGTATCTGCTGGAGTACTATCTACCCTGCTTGGTATAGAGTAGCCAGAGCAGCTGACACAGGAGCTTCAGCACTAACATTGCAAGATAAGAATTATAGAACCTGGGGGCTGGAGAGAAGATGGCTCAGTGGTTAAGAGCACTGATTGCTCTTCCAGAGTTCCTGAGTTCAATTCCCAGCAACCACATGGTGGCTCACAACCATCTGTAATGAGATCTGATGCCTTCTTCTGGTGTGTCTGAAGACAGCTACAGTGTACTCATAAAAATAAATCTTTAAAAAAAAGAATTATAGCCAGGCGGTGGTGGCGCATGCCTTTAATCCCAGCACTTGGGAGGCAGAGGTAGGCGGATTTCTGAGTTTGAGGCCAGCCTGATCTACAGAGTGAGTTCCAGGACAGCCAGGGTCACACAGAGAAACCCTGTCTCGAAAAACCAAAAAAAAAAAAAAAGGAATTATAGAAACTTATGCATTGCACTAGATACCGATATTAAAAAATAGACAAATCTATTAATGCGCTACAAGATTCCCTTTCCTT